>APFE031350299.1:123517-163623 GCA_000404065.3 Pinus taeda
TTCGAAGCATCAGGATACATGTCAGAGGAAGAAGATGAGGTAAATTTTGTCAAGAATCTTGAACGGGGAACTAGACGATTCAATGGCAAGCTACCTTTCAAATTCTTTTCATGTGGTAGAGTTGGTCACTACGCTGCTAGATGCCCTCATAACAAAGGAAAGATGTCTGAAGAAGGTAATAGAATCTATTATACCCATGTTAAAAGTAATGACTCATTCAATGGTAGTAAGACATTAGAAGTATCATGGCATATGAAAAGAAGAATGCAGAAACTGAAGAAGTTACCAAATTAAACGAACAATTGGAGACAATAACCAGGGTAAGGGAGAAATTGCAGGATATAGTAAAAGATCAGAGCATAACAATTCAGAGACTTGAATCAAAGATCCTCTCTCTAAAAGAAGATCTTGAAAAATCAAAGGAACAGAACAGAGAAGCTCTTGAAGAACAAGAACATGAAGTGATCAAATTAAAGCAACAAGTGGAAGAAGGAAAAAAAGCTGAAGAAGACCTAAGGAAACAGTATCTGGAAAAGGAAGAACAACATCAAGTTGAGGTAAATATCTTAAAAGGAAATCTTTTAATCCTCCACTGAATAATGTTGAAAGTTATGTATGTCATAATCTTGGACATGTTGTAGCCAGATGTAGAAGTAGAATGGTTCAAGACCATCACAAAAGATCATCACATCCCAGGTATTTCAAAGAATATTGCTTTGCCTGCAATGCATATGGATACAAAGAAATTGATTGCAATAAAAGGAACATGAAATATGTAAGATGTTATACATGCAAAAAACTTGGACATAAAGCAAGGTAATGCAGGAGAAAATTTCAAAATCCAAAACAAGAGGACCATACATAATCACAGACAAAATTAGAGACAGAAAAGTGTGACATAACTCAGTTAGCTGACATAATAGACACAGGGGAAACTGAAAGTGAAGAAATTCAGTATTCCATCTTGCATACGCTGATATAATGAAGATAAGTCGCGTATATATGCGAGTTACAGCTGCAGAGTCACGTATATGGAGATCAGAAGAAAGGGCTGCAGAACAGACCCAGAAAATGGTTCGGTCATGATATGAAGTGGTTGGCACAGGCTCAGGTGGAGCATATACTTCAAATAATGCATTGTTGGCATTATGGTTAGAAGTTGTTGATAAAGTTTATGAAGCTAAATGATACATCTTGCTCAAAGGAATGGTATTGCAGGTTTGGACGCTGATGCTTATGGTGCAGATCATATATGATGAATGATAGTCATGGTCTTGAATGAATTGTTGGTCTTAGAACTTGCATCTGCTCAGGGGGAGCATGGATGGATTGATACAACTTGGCATATACAAAGGGGAGCTCAATCAGAAACTTCAGCATGTACTCAGAGGGAGTATGGACAGTAGAAGGTATACCAAGGAAGAGAATATCTTGGTCCGCCCTTTGCCCTTGATGTCAAAGGGGTAGAGTACTTGGTGTGGTGGTTGCCATCAAGTCCAAAGGGGGAGATTGTTGGCATTATGATACAGGTGTTGTCCTTGATGGAAACTCACTCAGAGGTTTGATACAGGTGATGGCAACTTAATCAGAGGACAGATCTTAGTACAACAGGTCAAGAAAGAGATATACGCAGGTTCATTGTGACAAAGCAGCGTATACACGCAGGTTAGATGTTACAAAGGCGCGTATGCGTATACACGCACTTTCACGCAAAGAAAAGCACGTATATGTTGGAGAACTTACCTTTGGTCCGTGGTAGTTAGTCCTTGGTATTTGAACCTATGGTTGTGGACCATCCCAAGTATTGGGTTCATGGTATTGTTTCTACATGGTTTTGGACCATGGTATTGAGAGAAGCCTAACCTATATAAGGAGAAGATCATTAGGCAAAAAGAGGAAGCAAGGAATGGATGTCTGACAAAGTGGGAAGATCTAGTATTGCTAGTTATGGGTTTGTGAAGCTTGGCTCGGGTTGGATATGACAACGAAGGTATAAGTAATTATCTTTGGATCTGTACGCGGGTTGTCTCTGGTAAAAGTGCATATACACACAGTTTTGATATAGTCAAGTAGTGTATGCATTATGAGATTTGGTGTTTCAGGTTGCTGTTGATTCTAGTGTTTGTGTTCTGTGTTTTTGATGACAGAGTTTCAGTGATTCAGTATTGGGTGATTTAGAGATTTATGATGAAAGTATAAGTTGATGATTGTATTGCAGTAGTGATTTTTTTGTACTTATGGATCTAGTCTGAAAATGTATGAAACGTGGTCCCTGAAGAAAAGAGGGTTGTATCCCTCTGCAGGTTGAAGCCTGCGTGCTGGTAAAGGACTGCACCAATACATTGTAAAAGAAGTTTCTTATTAAAGGAAGAAAGAGCGCATGCGCAGGTGGTTTTTACCACATTGGGTTTTCCACTTTATCTTGGTGTTCATGTGTGCTTCTTTTGTGTGTGATGTTTACTATTTTTGTACACTGATTACTGTTTAATATGGTAATAATGTTCTGAGCATTTTACTAAGATAAGCTAACTGAATCATATTATTGCATGTACGTAGTTGATTTAACACAGTCCGTATATAGCGGTCTTACTGAACTTGAGCGGTATTGCATTGAGTATGAAAAATGAAAGTATCTGATTGATCATATTGATTCACCCCCCCCCCCCCCCAGTATTATTTCCAACATATACCGCTATTGCTTCCTTCATATTGTCAACTAAAGTTGTTTTTTTATCCCTATCAACGAAGATTGCTATGTTTGATGGTAAAGCAGAGATGTAACATTCACTTCGCACTTCTTCGCTAGGCTTGGAAGCAGTAGGAATTTTATTCAACAGTTTATTGAAATGTGAATTAAAATCTTTGATAGGTTCTTTTGACTCAACCCTAAGGTTAGACAAGTCATTGATCAGTGTCGTCATAGACCTGTCATCACCGAACTTAGTCAAGAATTTTTCTTGGAAGATATCCCAACTAGTGATAGATCCAGATGGTAATGAGAAATACCATGATCCGTCTGCTCCTTGTAGAGTGTAAGGAAAGAGTCGGACAATAGCATCTTCATTAGTAACTCCATTGAGATTTATAGATAGCATAAAGTTATTTATATGTTCTTCCGCTAACATGCCTGCTTCAAAATTAAACTTAGGCAGCCATTTTTCAGGATGGGCCGGTATTTGACTCAAGGGTGCAAGCATTAGGACTGCCCCTGGGTTATTCCATGGAGATTGGGCCATCGTTGAACTACTAATAGAGGAAAGTGCAAAAGATGATCCCTGTGGTTGGGAATATGAGGATATTACGATGCCAAATGTTTGAGAAGGAGATGTGGAAGTTCCAGTGGACTGGTGGACAATAATCTAAAGTGGAGGGGTGGATGGTTGACTTCATAGTGGAGAGGTTGAGATGGATGATGATGACGAAAGAGTCTCGCTATCAAATCCTTTAGGTGATTTCCTTGCTCTCTTCCTTGTAGGTAGAGGTAACTCAGTTGGCTCAATACCAAACTTTTCACTCTTTAATCTGGTGAGAGGATGATAAGGATTATATTGTGAAGTCATACTGCCTTGAGATTTATTAGATCTTTGAGGTGATATAGAAAATCGCTAAAGTTTATGGATCAAAGATTCAACTTCAGGAGGTTCAATAGCAGATTTCTCTGAAATGTCAGGGTTTGTAGTAGTGGCTGTTGTTTTTTCGACTTCTTGCTCAATATTTAAAGATTCTAAGTGCGATGGAGAAGTCGGGGGAGCTGGTGAGCGCGATTTACTCTCAGAATGGTATATAGATTTAGACTTACTTGCCATTCACAGTTCATGGCCCTCCTTCTAGTGCCAAATATGTTGAAGCCCCGAAAATCGGGTCTACAACAAGGGGGATACCCACCCGGTCTGGACCTTGGTTAGCAGCTCCTTTTCTGTTTGGTATAGTGGGTCTGACTGGGGATATGGGACCAGTTTCCCAATATAGGTGTGTGTGTGTTGATAATTGATATTTCCTTTCTAAGAATTCCTAAGTGAAATGCTCTTATTCTAAATCTAATCTAACAACATGCAATTGTATCTAATAAACAGAAATATCTAATTTTAAACTAACCTGGGATGTAATCTTTCCGTTATGCGATCTAAAATGATTTCAAATAACAATTGGTAATAAAGATCATTCAACTGCTATAAGAAAACAATTCAATAAAGATAAACCATTTCGTATAAAAAGTTAGATGAAACAATTGTGAAAAACATATCGCATAATAAGCTACTCATATATTAAGCATAAATAAATAGCTATCACCATACATAAGTGCCAAATGATAACTCAAGCATTCACGAATTCATACATAAATAACTGAACATGAATATCACTTTAACACATAGGTAGAAATAGTTAAGAGATAAAAGTACCATTTATAACTAGTTATACTCATGAGCTTCAAGAAATAATGATTTATTTCTTAATCCAACATCCACTAAGAGTACAAAAGTGCAACATCAGTAGTAGATATTAAATGCAGGTATCAATAAATCATGTTCCATTCATTCATCAAAACCTCCTCGGAGGGTGCAAAAGTGCATGTTCTGAGGACAAGTTTTTGAAAAATTTCAAGACCCTTCTCTAAATGCATGAGAAGTGTTTAAATACTACTCACTAAATCTAAAAATAATTTATTACAAAAATTTAGGATGCAGTTTAAATGTCTGTCCTCATTTCAGGCAAAAATAAATCAAAATTAACACTAAAACTGAATTTAAAACTAAAACTAACAACTAACTATTTGTGTATATGTTCCTTGAAATCGCAAGCGTTGAGCATTTTCTTGAGGAGAGTTGGCTAGCCGACTTTCGACTTTAGTTGTCCGGCGAAAACAAAATCGGCAAGAGTTGTCACCATTTTCTCAGCAGAATTGATGATACATTTAAGAGTCATGCACTCGCTATGTGGTTTTACCAAGTACGTCCAGTAAGAATCCCAATTCAACTTAGTTAATCTTTTGATTGATTCTGCCTTTTCTTGATCTTTTTGTCTCCAGCCTGTCTGCAAATGCTATACTTTTGGTAGATATCCTGGAGTGCCCTTTGAGATAAGATTTTCTCTGTGTAAATTTTCATTGATGCAATCAATGAAATTGTTTGTTGTTGTGGCTGCTTCTTCTGCCGCTTGTTCTGCTTTCCTGATCTATGCATCCCACTTGTTAAAGAGCATTTCTTTGTGAGTGTGATTGATTATTGGTGTGCCTGCCTTTTTCCCTTCCTTTGTTTCTTGCCAAGCCAAATATTCAGTAACTCTTGTATCAATTAAATCATAATCATGTCACAATTCCACGACTTGATTAGTAATTTTATCGCTTATTTCGCAATAAGAGCTCTACTGTGATATTCTTTGGCACAATGCTTCTTATTGCTGCAGTAGCTGATCATTTAAGGAAATGGATTTTGTGATGAATTCTGTAAGCTTAGGATCATCCTTGTGCATTTCTTGCATAACTTGTAACTGCTTTTCTCTTTCGGCCAAAATGGACTGGTATCCTACGTACATTTGTTGAAAGTCTTGCTGTAATTTTTCAAGCTATTTCTGTGCTTCGCTGTTGGCATTGGCTTGTTGTAGTTGTTGCTGCAAAACCTGTATTTGATCCTCTTTCTCTTTCAGTAGTTTTTGTACCTCAGATGCTTTATCAATGGTCACAGAGGCGTATGCTCCTGCGATGTGAGATAATTTAGTGAGATTTTTAGTGGGATTGGTGGTAGGATCTTGCCATAAGATCTCTAATTGTTTTGCATCATGAGAGAGAATGCTTTCCAATTTCCTTTTCTTTCTTTGTCTTCTCACCATAGCCTTATGCTGTGGACTGTAAAATACATAAAGGGGAGGAATTTCCTCTATTTTGAGCATAAGTTCAGAGGATGGGGTAATGGGAATATGTTCCATTTCTAGGGCATTGCTAATTGTTCCTGTGACTATATCATTTGATGTCTGTACATTACTCTAAAGTGGCTATGTGCTCTATCCTTCAATATTGATTAAATCATTGAACGTCTCCCATTATTTATCTAGCTCAGTTCTGACTGATGGTGGCTAGACAATGAGAGGGGGAGGATATAGCTGTGGAAAGGTCAAAGCCTATTGCTGTGGGAGCTCCTTCTACTGGGCAGTATCCCTTACTGACCCTTCACTTTTATTATGATCACTTTCGGACCTCTTAGAGTGTTCTTACATTTCTCTCCCAGACTTGGATTTAGATTTGTTTGTGCCTGAACTTCCACTGAGACTGATACTGGGAGTTGGTTCCCTTACGGGTTCCAAGCGTAATTTATCCAAAGGGATATTAGCTAACTTCCTTTCTCTGTATATTTTGAACTCTTGAAATTCTGCTGGAGGAAATCGCATTTGGCCTAAATGTAGAATTTCTTTAAGTGTTCTTTTAAGTTGGAACATATCATCAAAAAAATCATCTTTTTTAGAAAACACCTTTATTTTGACTGTAGTAGTGAAATTTTTAACAATATCAAAAGGGTCGAACAGTCTTCCTGGAAATTTGAACAATCGTAGACATGTCATGTTGTTTACTTCTTTGAATGCATGGCCTACATAAAATAGTGAAAAGGCCCCACAGGCCACAGGAAATTGTGGGCAAATGGCCTTCTTCTTATCCTCCAAATCTTTAGTCACACCTCCTTCTCCGCAGGTTTGATAAGCAATTTCTCGTGCTAGTAGTTTATCAGGAACATATAAAGGTAAGACATGAGGGGAAGCAAGACTTCTGAATACCCTAACATATGTAAAAAGTTCTTCTCCAAACCATCTCGTGACAGGGAGTATATCGACCTCTGCTTCGGGAGAAGATCTTGGAGCATCCATATCATACAACATTTTGTATAGAGGTAACATGATTCCACTACAAATCTTGTAGAAATACAGAGAAAACTTGGAATCCCAGAATTCTTTGTGATAAATATGAATGGGTAAGGGATCTTGAGTCGTCCATTTCCAATCCATTAGGGGAAACTTGGAAATATAACAAATTGCATCCATCACATATGCAGATAAGTAGAAAGGGGGATAAATTCTCTGAGAAATAGTTCTTTTAGACCGGTAATTCAAAATGGTTGTGGCTAAGTTGTCAAACAATATCTTAGCCCAATCCACAATAGTAGCATTGATGGCGGCATCTAATAATGGTAGCCATTCAGATGAAAATTTGTTAATGTCTAGCTTCCCAAAAAGTCTACATAGCATAGCGGCAGCAAAGCAATACGGGGAGGTAAGAGAACCAATACTATACATACCATGCTTATCCTTTTTTAGTGGTTCGTCCCTTCTTGACCAGTCCTTGGTGCATTCTACCAAATCTTCATCTTCTTTAGCGAATTTCTCTATGAACTGTTTGTTATAAGTCGCCTATGGCTCTGGTAGATGATACATGAACCTCAAATCTTGTGGAGTGAACGAGCCAATGAGTCATTGACTCTGAGTCTTAAATTGTCTATTTGTAATGTCAGCGCTATTCAGTTCCCATTTAACCATGTCCGCGTATGGAAGAATTTTGGGCCTCGCCGCTATCCGATGTAAGAACAAGTAAGCTAGTTCTGTAATAGACGCTTCAAAAGACCCATGTGAGCCTACAGTAGTTGTAACCTCCATCATTTTGGGATTTTCTTCCTCAAGTAGACTGTACATGCCTTCCCACGTAGTAATATCGGCATCTTTGTTACAAGCGGTGTCTGTATATAAGGGCGTCATTTCTTTGTCTTCAAAACTCGGAGCTTTACCCTTCTTTCCCATAATATCCTGAACACTACTATGTATAGTTCTCTACTCTTCGTTCCTACAGTTTACAAATGAGGTGAGAATAATGATAAGAGAAAGGTGACGGGAAAGCTTTAAATGCCCAAAACATATAAAATATACCACCTTACGTGAAATGGTTCTTCAATAAGATCAAAACTATGTTTCATTAATGATTGCCAACTAACTCATTGATTAACATTAACGTGCATAACCGGGTCTTGGTTTATGGAAAAAGCTTTATTGAACAACGAGCCCCAAAGATCTGCAATAAGGCGATTTGGGATTTGCTTCGCAATATCGCGAAATCACAATATCGTAGGTTCATAATGTATGACAATCATCCATTCATGTGTTTTCAGCGAAATGCAATTTGCGATATGCACCATCACATATCGGCGGTTTGAGGCTTTTCAGTGTAAGTGATGTTTGAGGCATGCGATGCGATGAATGTTTTTAGTGCGTAGTTTCGCATCCGGATTTCACAACTTAGAATTCTACTTGTAGGGAGGCATCCATTACCTTTTTTACGATGCAATATTTCTTAAGGAATGATTTTATCCTAACTTATCATAAAACTTAAGCCTTTTTAGATTTTTTTGGGGTATTCTCCTAAGTTTATGATAGTAAGTCTTATTAAAGAAGGAAATACAAGCATTAGTCGATTTTTTAAATTTTTAATAAGGGTCCCCACTTATTTAGTATTAGCGATAAAACTAAATAACAAGGTGGGTTGTTGCTGGCCACAAAAATTGGCGATTCACCTGGAAAAACCAGTTATCTCTGCTTTTCTTTTAAATTTTCTAAACTTCCAAAACATAAAATTTTCTAGAAAATCAAACTTTATTACAGAAAGATAAAGTACATCATGCTTTCAGTTGTCAATGATAGTTTGTTTCTTCTATATTTAACCTTGATTATTTACTTCCTCAAGCTAGTCATTGTATCTACATCAGTCACTACTCGGTTTGTAAAGATAAAAACAAAGTCTGCTCTATAAATCAGTTTTAAATATGCTCATTTGTCATAGGTAGAGCCTCTGCTGCGAGCAGGCGTTTATAGCCTCGACAGGGTTACCTATTACCCAGCAATGATCCTGCATCCTACTTGGAGAAATATACAATTTTCAAAGACAAATCCATATCCACACTTATTGCTTTCATTTTCTTTTAACTCTTAAATAAAAATGCCTTGGTTTGGTAGCCAATTTATGACAGTGCCATTCACTTGATTTATAACTTTGCTGAACAAGTTGGCTCGTGATGAGACCCCTTGTCTTTTGATTGCAACAATCTTGAGTCATTGCCCTGTTGTGGTATGCAATTTTGGCAAAGTCAGCAAGCTATAATATCTATGATCATGATAAGTCAGCTCGTGATGAGGCATCTTATTCTTTTAAGTTAAAGTGTATCATTGGATTATTCCTTGAAGATTGTAATTCCCTAGGTGGGGAGGAAGTCATTGTTTCCTTAAGAATAGCTCTCGACAATCTTTGTTTTATTATTGATACCTTTCATTAGACTGATATGAAACAATTTCCCACTAAATGTCGTTGTTTATCAAAATTTACAAGATTGAAACTAGTATCATTTCCAGGCTTATAGTCTTTGACTGTATCTTTCAATAATAATGACCAATTTTCTAAAACAATTCTATTTATACAAGAAAAAAACCAAAATCTAAAAGAAATACTTGTCTTTTTTGTGAATTCCAAATGTAACCATTTACAACTGGTTTTATTATGAAAATAAAGGAAAAACTAATCTACAAAAATAGAAGAATGATCTCCTATGGAAAGTATTTTTTGAGGATGTATCTGTTAACAGGTAAAGACTCTCTTTTTCCTGTTAAATCCTGTAACATAAAAGTAGATGGACCTATGAATTCTGCAATTTGGAAAGGGCCAAGCCACATTCGTTGAAATTTCGTATGTTTTCCTTTTTCTTCCTAAGCCTTGTCCCATTTTAAAACTAAATCCCCCATCTGAAAGTCCTTTCTGGATATCATGTTTGAATCAAAAGAAGCTTTTACTAATGCTTGGTGATGAGCATGAGTTATTTTATCCTGTTCTCATTCCTCTTCTAGCTTAAGTATTTCCAGCTGCCTTAGTTGTAAGGAAGAAGTTGGTGCTTCATCAATATATTGAACTAAGGCTAAAGAGGGAATTGCTAGATGAGTTGGAAGAACCACTTCTTTACCATAAACTAAATTAAAGGGAGAAGTGCCAATGGAGGCTTTCTGCATTATTCGATCTGCCCATAAAGCATATATTAAAGACTTGTGCTAATTTTTGTCAGTTTGATCAATGGTTCACTTAATGATTATGATCAAATTTCTATTCGTAGATTCAGCTAACCCATTCCCCTGTGGGTAATAATTGGCAGAGTATTTAAGCTTAAAACCTCTTTTGAGTGCAAATTCAGTCATAGTATTGCCAGAAAAATACGATGTATTATCAAACATTAAAACAGAAGGTAAACAAAACCTGGTGATTATGAACTGATCTATGAACTCAATGATGTGTTCGGCATTCGCTGTCTTGAGAGGAACGGCTTCTACCCATTTAGTAAAATAATCTGTTGCTGTAAGGATATACCTATGCTGTTTAGAAGAGTGAGGAACGATCTCACCTATTATGTCCAATCCCCATTGATCAAAAGGCTGCTCAATGTTGACTGGTTGTAGAGGCAATGATGGTTTCTTTTGTCTCCCAGCAACAGTTTGACAAACTTGGCATTTCCTTATGTAGCTATGCACATATTTGAATAGTGTGGACCAGTAATAGCCTGCGCAGAGGATTTTATGTGCAGTAGTATCTCCATTATAATGCCCACCTACTAGTCCATCGTGTAGTTCCTACAACACCTTTTTAGCTTCAGATTTCTCAAGACATCTACGGAGAACAGAATCATAATTCATTCTAAAAAGTACATCGTTCACGAGCTGATATTGCTTAGCCTTCAACCTTAGAGCTGTTTTCTTGGTATAATCGAGGTTTGAAGGAGCATATCCATTCTTTATATAAAATATGATATCAGTGTATAATGATTCAATATCGTTTAGTCTTACCTCGTACATTTATATCTCTGTAGATGGTGTTTCAGAAATAAGCGATGCTCCAGCTAGCATTTTGCAAAATCCTTGACCTTTTACAATACTTGCTGGTTTGATTTCTACGTTGTATTCTTGTAAGGCAGTAACCCAATTGGCTCTTTTCTCACCCACATCTTTCTGTACTAAGAGATTTCTTACTGCTGGAAATAGTACTATGATTTTTGTATGGGTTTTAAGCAGAAAGGGTCTAAAATATTTAATCGCTTTGAAAACAGCATAAGCTTGTTTCTCTATGTCTGAATAATTTAATTCAGCCCCCTGTAGATTTGAACTAAAAAAGGCAATTGGGTCTTTTGCCTTATCTTGATTTGCTTGAGTGAGTATCGCAGCATATGATCTATCAGAGGCAAATGTATATAAAATGAAAGGATCGGAAAAATTTGGAGTTGCTAAAGATGGAGCATTAACAATTGCTTGCTTGATCAGATTGAATGCTTCATATTCATCTTGGCCCCATTTGAAGATTGAGTCCTTTTTAATCATTGCTTGTAAAGGAGATACGATTCTTGAAAAATCTGAAAAAAATTCTCTTTACAAAATTAATTTGGCCAAGGAAAGATTCCATAGCTTTCTTGTTGTGAGGTAGGGGTATTTCGGAAATCTCCTTGATTCCGTCAGGATCAATATGGATTCTAGATTTTGACACTATGAATCCAAGAAGTTTTCCTTCACTTAATGCAAAAAAGGATTTTTTGGGTTAAGTGAAATACCATACCTTTGACAACATTAGAATATTTGTTTTAAATATTTGAGATGATTGCCTCACTTCTTGGAATATACAGTTATATCATCCAAGTAGATTACCATTGATTTGTTTACTAATCCCTTAAATGTGATGTCCATGGCCCTTTGAAATGTGGCACCAGTGTTGATCAGACCACAAGGCATCTTTTGGTATGCATAAGTGCCCCATTTGGTTCTGAACGTGGTCTTTAATTGATCATCGGGATGGACCAACACTTGGTTGTAGCCAGAGAAACCATCCAAGAAGGACATTAATTCTGATCCTACGACTGCCTGTAGTATTTGCTCCATGGAAGGCGAAGGAAAATTATCTTTTTGGCAGGCTTTGTTAAGATTTCAAAAGTCAATGCAAATTCTAATGTCTCCGTTCTTCTTTCTAACGGGAACCATTTTGGAAACATATTTAGAATGTCGAACCGGAAAAATGATTTTGGCCTTCAATAGCTTATTGAGATCATATTTGATCTGGTTTTATAGATTAGGATGGATCTTCCTCAGCTTTTGATGGACAGGTTTTTCATCATTTATCATTAGGATAGTATGTTGGATGATAGAAGTGTCATAAGTCTTGATTTCATTGTAGTTCCAAGCAACGACATTTTTGTATTGTTTCAAGAGACAAACATATGCTAATTTTTTTTCAGGAGCTAGGCCAAGGCCTAGGTTGATATTTTGTGGCTTGATATCAGTTCCTAGATTTACTAATTCATAATTCAGAGTTGAACTTTGAAGTTTTGAATTGGTAGATCTCTTGAATCGATCTTTCAGATCATATTGGTCTTCTAATTTGACTACTAATTTTGGCATAGCATTATTAGTGTTATCTTGTTGCAATTGTCTGTCATGTTGGTCCTCATCAATTATCTGATTGGTGTAAGATCCCTCAGATGTGAGGAAGCTTACAATATCAGGATCATCATTGAAAATCCTCCAATTGGTAATGTTATCAGGAATCGATGGTCTAAATATTAATTCGAGTGAAATCTATTAGGGCTATAGTCTTCTGAGGGAATGAGCTTGGAACCTACGTTAGCTAAGAGGTCTGCACTAGCATTCTGGAGTCTTGGAATTGATGAAATATTGAATGCTATAAAATGTTCAATCAGATCTTGAACTAAAGATTGGTAATGCTTTAAATGACCTGATAAACAATGTATAGTATTGCGTACCTATATGATTACAATTTCAGAATCTCCGAAAACTTGTAGATATTTGATGCCTAATCCGATTGCTTTATATAATCCTTGGACTAAAGCCTCATATTCTGCGGTATTATTGGTGCAATCGAACTCGAGTCTACAAGTTAGCATAGTTTTTTTTTCCCTCTGGACTGATTAACACACATCCTACTCCTGCTCCTTCGTTAGACTTAGAACTGTCAAAAAATAACTTCCAAAATAAAGATTTATTTACAGGATTATCTATAAAATTAATACATTTAGAACTATCTGTTTCAGAAAAATTTTCTACTTGAGATAAAACAGAATGTTCTAGGTAAGGTGAAGTATGAGCATTTAAATTTCCTAAGAAAGAATCAACGGAGTAGTTGCCAATAATTTTATTGTTGTATGCTACTGATTGATTTTCTCCTTCTAGTTCTGTTACTATGTATTTCTGATGTCTTTCTCGCTCAACCTTTATCTGATTTGGTTTACCATTTTAAGGGAGCCACATGTGCGACCAATCGGTTGCAAAGTATCCATGAAGTTTTTCTGACCAATCTCTGCTAAGAATTAAGCCATAAAATTCTGGAATATCTGCAACTAAAATGTCGATAACTTGACATACCTTTGGATTAGATGACAGCGTTATGGTAACCTGATTTAATTCGCCGATCACTTCAACTTGCGATCGATCCAGCGGAACTATGCGTACAGCAAATTTTTGAGGCTGAACGTTTAACTTTGCACATATTGACTTTGGTAAGATATTAGATGAAGCTCCAGAATCCACTAAACAATTATGCAATTTTTTGTTGAAAACTTCATAAGTAAGAAGAAATGGGGGAGTATGAGATCTCGACCTTCCTCTAATTAAAGCGATATCGTTTGGATCAACTTTATTAATCACATTAGTTGGAGGTCTTCCCATTTCATGGGAAGCTTGAGAAATTATAGCAACAGGCAAAGGTGCAATTGGTACAACATGTAATTCTTTCAAAAGTACCTTTTGCTTATGTTTTAACTTGCTCAATTCATAAAAAGTGATGTTAGCCCTAGTCTTCTTCATGTCTTCTATGATATTATACTCCATTTCATCTGAAATAATTAATGTTTTAGATGGAGTTGGTGAATTTGTTTGGACTGGGCTTGTTTGAGTCGCTTTAGGTGTCATTTTCTTCACTGTGACTTTATCCTTAGGTGTTGAGCTTGCGCTCTTTGGCTTAGGAGTAGGTTGAGGAGGATCGAGTTGATTTCTACTTCGAGTACTAACCGGCGATGCCTCTTGATCCTCTTCATTTGGGAGGATGAAATCCCATATACCTTGTACCTCTACAACATCTTCTTCATCAGTAGGTTCTTCAGTAGCAATTTCCTCTTCTTCTTCTTCTGATTCAGCACTTGTGATAGCATTAGGAGGCTTTGAATCGGTCAAAGGGTTTCTTATATAATGCTTGTATGGATTTTTAGAAGAAGTTTTTGCTACTTGTTTCTTAATGTCAACCATTTCGTTAGACATGGTTTTCAAAACTTTCAGCAATCCTTCTAAGTCGAGGATCTTTCGATTCTTTTTTCTTGGGATCTTCCTTAAAAGTAACCTTCTTAGATTTTCATTCATCTACAGCGTTTTTCTTTTCTAAGGCTATGATACGTTTCTCTACCGCTATTGCTTCTGTCATATTGTCAACCAAAGTTGTTTTGTTAGCCCTATCAACGAAGATTGCTATGTTTGATGGTAAAGCAGAGATGTACCATTCACTTCGCAATTCTTCGCTAGGCTTGGAAGCAGTAGGAATTTTATTCAACAGTTTATTGAAACGTGAATTAAAATCTTTGATAGGTTCTTTTGACTCAGCCCTAAGGTTAGACAGTTCATTGATTAGTGTCGTCATAGACCTGTCATCACCGAACTTAGTCAAGAATTGTTCTTGGAAGATATCCCAACTAGTGATAGATCCATATGGTAATGAGAAATACCATGATCCGGCTGCTCCTTGTAGAGTGTAAGGAAAGAGTCGGACGACAGCATCTTCATTATTACTCGATTGAGATTTATAGATATCATAAAGTTATTTATATGTTCTTTCGCTAACATGCCTGCTTCAGGATTAAACTTAGGTAGCCCTTTTTCATGATGAGCCGGTATTTGACTCAAGGGTGCAGGCATTAGGACTGCCCCTAGATTATTCCATGGAGATTGGGCCATCGTTGAACTACTAACATAGGAAAGCACAGAAGATGATCCCTGCAGTTGGGAAGATGAGGATATTACGATGCCAGATGTTTGAGAAGGAGATGTGGAAGTTCCAGTGGACTGGTGGACAATAATCTAAAGTGGAGGGGTGGATGGTTGACTTCGCGGTGGAGAGGTTGAGATGGATGATGATGACGAAAGAGTCTCACTATCAGACCCTTTAGGTGATTTCCTTGCTCTCTTCCTTGTAGGTAGAGGTAACTTAGTTGGCTCAATACCAAACTTTTCGCTCTTTAATCTGGTGAGAGGATGAGCAGGGTTATATTGTGAAGTCACATTGCCTTGAGATTTATCAGATCTTTGAGGTGATATAGAAAATCGCTGAAGTTTATGGATCAAAGATTCAACTTTAGGAGGTTCAATAGCAGATTTCTCTGAAATGTCAAGGTTTGTAGTAGTGGTTGTTGATCTTTCAACTTCTTGCTCAAGATTTAAAGATTCTAAGTGTGATGGAGAAGTTGGGGGAGATGGTGAGGGTGATTTATTGTCAGAATGGTATTTAGATTTAGACTTACTTGCCATTCACAGTTCGTGGCCCTCCTTCTAGCGCCAAATATGTTGAAGCCCCAAAAGTTGGGTCTACAACAAGGGGGATACCCACTCAATCTGGACCTTGGTTAACAACTCCTTTTCCGTTTAGTATAGTGGGTCCGACTGGGGATATGGGACCAGTTTCCCAATATAGGTGTGTGTGTGTTGAGAATTGATATTTCCTTTCTAAGAGTTCCTAAGTTAAATGCTTTTATTCTAAATCTAATCTAACAACATGCAATTGTATTCTAATAAACAAAAATATCTAATTCTAAACTAACCCGGGATGTAATCTTTCCATTATGCGATCTAAAATGATTTCAAATAACAATTGGTAATAAAGATCATTCAACTGCTATGAGAAAAGAATTCAATAAAGATAAACCATTTCATATAAAAAGTTAGATGAAACAATAGTGAAAAACATATCGCATAATAAGCTACTCATATATTAAGCATAAATAAATAGCCATCACCATACAAAAGTGCCAAATGATAACTCAAGCATTCACGCATTCATATATAAATAACTGAACATGAATATCACTTTAACAGATAGGTAGAAATAGTTAAGAGATAAAAGTACCATTTATAACTAGTTCTACTCATGAGCTTCAAGCAATAATGATTTATCTCTTTTTAATCCAACATCCACTAAGAGTATAAAAGTGCAACATCAGTAGTATATATTAAACGCAGATATCAATAAATATTGTTCCATTCATTCATCAAAACCTCCTTGGAGGGTGCAAAAGTGCATTTTCTGAGGACAAGTTTTTGACAAATTTCAGGACCCTTCTCTAAATGCATGAGAAGGGTTTATACTACTAACTAAATCTAAAAATAATTATTACAAAAATGTAGGATGCGGTTTAAATGACCGTCCTCATTTCAGGCAAAAATAAAGCAAAATTAACACTAAAACTAAATCTAAAACTAAAACTAACAACTAACTATTTGTGTATCTGTTCCTTGAAATCGCAAGCGTTCAGCATTTGCTTGAGGAGAGTTGGTTGGCTGACTTCCAACTTTAGCTGTCCTACGAAAAAAGAATTGGTAAGAGCTGGCACCATTTTCTTGGCAGAATTGATGATATATTTTAGAGTCATGCACTCGTTGTGTGGTTTTACCAAGTACGTCCAGTAAGAATCCCAATTCAACTTAGTTAATCTTATGATTGATTCTGCCTTTTCTTGAGCCTTCTGTCTCCAGCCTATCTACAGATGCTGTACTTTTGGTAGATATCCTGGAGTGGTCTCTAAGATAAGATTTTCTCTGTGTAAATTTTCATTGTGCAATCAATGACATTGTTTGCTACTGTGGCTGCTTCTTCTATCGTTTGTTTTGCTTTCCTGATCTGTGCATCCCACTTGTTAAAGCGCATTTCTTTGTGAGTGTCATTGATTATTGGTGCACCTGCCTTTTTCCTTTCCTCTGTTTCTTGCCAAGCCAAATATTCAGTAACTCTTTTATCAATTAAATTGTAATCATGCAGCAAAGTCCATGACTTGATTAGTAATTTTATCGCTTATTTCGCAATAAGAGATCCACTGTGATATTCTTTGGCACAATGCTTCTTGTTGCTAAAGTAGTTTATCATTTAAGGAAATGGATTCTGTGATGAATTTTGTAAGCTTAGGATCATCCTTGTGCATTTCTTGCATAGCCTGTAACTATTTTTCTCTTTCGGCCAAACGATTCTGGTATCCTACCTGCATTTGTTGAAAGTCCTACTGTAATTTTTCAAGCTGTTTATGTGCTTCGTTGTTGGCCTTGGCTTGTTGTAGCTGTTGCTGCAAAATCTGTATTTTATCCTCTTTCTCTTTCAGTAGTTTTTGTACCTCATATGCTTTATCAATGGTCGCAGAGGTGTATGCTCCTGCGATCTGAGATAATTTAGTGAGATTTTTAGTGGGATTGGCGGTAGGATCTTGCCATAGGATGTCTAATTGTTCTGCATCATGAGAGAGCATGCTTTCGAATTTCCTTTTCTTTCTTTGTCTTCTCACCACGGCCTTATGCTGTGGACTATAAAATACATCAAGGGGAGGAATTTCCTCTATTTTGAGCATAAGTTCAGAGGATGGGGTAATGGGAATATGTTCCATTTCTGGGACATTGCTAATTGTTCCTGTGACTATATCATTTGTTGTCTGTACATTACTCTCAAGTGTCTATGTGCTCTGTCCTTCAATATTGATTAAATCATTGAATGTCTCCCATTCTTTATCTAGCTCAGTTCTAACTGATGGTGGTTGGACGATGAGAGGGGGATGATATAGTTGTGGAAAGGTCAAAGCCTGTTGTTGTGGGAGCTCCTTCGACTAGGTAGTATCCCTTACTGACCCTTCACTTTTATTGTGGTCACTTTCGGACCTCTTGGATTGTTCTGATGTTTCTCTCCCAGACTTGGATTTAGATCTGTCTGTGCCTGAACTTCCACTGAGATGGATACTGGGAGTTGGTTCCCTTACGGGTTCCAAGCGTAATTTATCCAAAGGGATATTAGCTAACCTCATTTCTCTATATATTTTGAACTCTTGAAATTCTGCTAGAGGAAATCGCATTTGGGCTGAATGCGGAACTTCTTTAAGTGTGCTTTTATGTTGGAACATATCATCAAAAAGATCATCTTTTTTAAAGAACACTTTTATTTTGACTCCAGTAGTGAAATTTTTAACAATATCAGAAGGGTCAAACAGTCTTCCTGGAAATTTGAACAATCGTAGACATGTCATGTTGTTTACTTCTTTGAATGCATGGCCTACATCAAATAGTGAAAAGGCCCCACAGGCCATAGGAAATTGCGACCAAATGGCCTTCTTCATGTCCTTCAAATCTTTAGTCACACCTCCTTCTCCGCAGGTCTGATAAGCAATTTCTCATGCCAGTAGTTTATCAGGAACATATAAAGGTAAGACATGAGGGGAAGCAAGACTTCCGAATACCCTGACATATGTAAAAATTTCTTCTCGAAACCATCTCGCGACAGGGAGTATATCGACCTCTGCTTTGGGAGAAAATCTTGGAGTGTCCTTATCATACAACATTTTGTACAGAGGTAACATGATTCCATGACAAATCTTGTAGAAATACGGAGCAAACTTGGTATCCCACAATTCTTTGTGATAAATATGAATGGGTAAGGGATCTTGAGTCGTCCATTTCCAACCCATTAGGGGAAACTTGGAAATATAACAAATTGCATCCATCACATATGCAGATAAGTAGAAATGGGGATAAATTCTCTGAGAAATAGTTCTTTTAGACCGGTAATTCAAAATGGCTATGGCTAAGTTGGCAGACAATATCTTAGCCCATTCCACAATAGTAGCATTGATGGCAGCATCCAATAATGGTAGCCATTCAGATGAAAATTTGTTAATGTCTGGCTTCCCAAAAAGTCTACAGAGCATAGTGGCAGCAAAGCAATATGGGGAGGTAAGAGAACCAGTACTACACATACCATGCTTATCCTTTTTTAGTGGTTCGTCCCTTCTTGACCAGTCCTTGGTGCATTCTGCCAAATCTTCATTTTCTTTAGCAAACTTCTCCATGAACTGTTTGTTATAAGTTGCCTGTGGCTCTGGTAGATGATACATGAACCTCAAATCTTGTGGAGTGAATGATCCAATCAGTCCTTGACCCTGAGTCTTAAATTGTTTGTTTGTAATGTCAGCGCTATCTAGTGCCCATTTAACCATGTCTGTGTATGGAAGAATTTTGGGCCTCGCTGCTATCCGGTGCAAAAATGAGCAAGCTAGTTCTATAATAGATGCTTCAGAAGACCCATGTGAGCCTACAGTAGCTGTAACCTCCATCATTTTGGGATTTTCTTCCTCAAGTAGACTGTATATGCCTTCCCACATAGTAATACTGGCATCTTTGTTACAGGCGGTGTCTGTATGTAAGGGCGTCATTTCTTTGTCTTCAGAACTTGGAGCTTTACCCTTCTTTCCCATAATATTCTGAACACTACTATGTATAGTTCTCTACTCTTCATTCCTACATTTTACAAATGAGGTGAGAATAATGATAAGAGAAAGGTGACGGGAAAGCTTTAAATGCCCAAAATATATAAAATATACCACCTTACGTGAAATGGTTCTTCGATCAGATCAAAACCATGTTTCATTAATGATTTCCAACTAACTCATTGATTAACATTAAAGTGCATAGCCAAGTCTCGGTTTATGGAAAAAGCTTTTTCGAACAACGAGCCCTAAAGATCTGCGACAAGGTGATTTGCGATTTCCTTTGCAATATCCCAGATTGCAGTATCGCAGATCGCAATATCACGAAATCACAATATTGTAGGTTCATAACGTATGACAATCATCCATTCATGTGTTTTCAGTGAAATGTGATTTGTGATATGCACCATCGCAGATCGGCAGTTTGAGGCTTTTCAGTGTAAGTGATGTTTGAGGCATGCGATGCGATGAATGTTTTGAGTGCATAGTTTCGCATCGCGATTTCGCAACTTAGAATTCCCCTTGTAGGGAGGCATCCATTTCCTTTTTTGTGATGTGATATTTCTTAAGGAATGATTTTATCCTAACTTATCATAAAACTTAAGCCTTTTTAGATTTTTCGAGGGTATTCTCCTAAGTTTATGATAGTAAGTTTTATTAAAGAAGGAAATACAAGCATTAATCGATTTTTTAAATTTTTAATAAGGGTACCCACTTATTTAGTATTAGTGATAAAACTAAATAAGAAGGTGGGTTGTTGCTAGCCACAACAAGAGGGAAAGAGGAAGGTTGTACATAGTCCAAGGGGAGAATGAATTCGAGATGAAAGCAAATCCAACCATTATGAAAGCATCTTTAGCATCAGAGAAGAAGAGGAAATAGAGGGTGCAGGAAGAAGAATGGAGACAGAGTGAATAACAGGTGCAAGAGGAAAGAAGAAGAGAAGAAGAAGCAAGAAGAAGAAGAAGAAGAAAGGTGAAGAGAAGAGGCAATAGTAGAAGAAACATCGCAAAGGCAAGATGAAGAAATAGAATGGAACTGCTAGTTAGAGGAGGAGAGAAAATAGATGCAGGACAAATAGCTTTCTCAAGAGATAGAGGAGTTGATTGAAATCCAAGACATGGAGGAATCGAAGCCACTGAACCAAGATGTTGACCTGATGCCAAGTACAAAGCGAGTCACCATTCAGTCTCCCCATCCTCTAGCAGAGCAAGCCCCAAGCGAGGAAGAGGATATTGTTCCTCTCGACGATGGTCCAGTGATGGATACGTACAATCAGACCTATGACGAGATTCATAAAAGGATTGTACAGGCAAGGAATAAACACTTTCTGGATGACCTTGCATCTCCTGCATTTATTATAGGAAGGGTGATTGTGGCAAACACCAGGATGAATCCCAATGCCATTGTCACATCAAAATTGGCCTTTGCAGGGGTAGCAAAGTCAAACACAGATTATTTTATGGCTGAGAACAATCATTTGAAAAAGAACTTGTAGGTTGTTAGGAAAGAGGTTGAATATCTCTGAGCAGTAGCTCAGAACGCAGCTTCCGCATAGGTCCATATGGAAGAGCTAAAGGCAACGATACTCGTTATTGTGCATAAGGCAGTTGTCCACTTGCATGGCTTGCATAAAAAGTGTAAATATTTTTCCAAAACTCTCGGGAATGTACAAGTTTCCATTTTTGTCATGCGTGAATGGTAAATGCAATACAAAAGGGAATCACTTGACTTGGGAAAGTTAAAAAAAGCAATAGGAAGAGCTGGAGAAAGTAAGAGTTTGAATGTTGAACTAGGACAATAAACAACTCGTCTCATTCATTGGTAGCATTCAGGTATCATATGCATAGTTATACAACATCATGGGTGTCTTGGTGAAGTCCCACAGGATCCCATCAGTCATTTCACTCACAAAGATCAAACGCAGGAACTAGGTCAGACAGGAGATTGATGAATACTTGGAACAGTTGATAGAGGTAACCATCAAGGAGGACCTTGACGTAAACAAATAGAGTATGCACAAGTAAATTGGTGGCCATGTCCAAACAAACACAATTTTTCTTCTTCTCAAGAAGGAAACAAAAACTGGTTCCAAGTCAGTGTACTCGGATACCACAGAGGCTATAGTCTGCTTTGAACCTGACACCATCACAGAGTTTGGGGATATCATTGCACAATACAGAGCTTGGCATCATTATGTGGTTGAGAAACATAAAGTGCAAGTTGTTGAGCTGGAGTTTCCCCAAACTCAAGAATGATATGTTTTTTCTTATTATGATGTTTATTTGTCTCTACCCAATTTTGTCTTATGTCGGTACACATGTAAATTGTAATAGTATTTTGTAGTTAATTTGTTAGTGGAATTCCAAATGTCAATATTGGAATTTCAAGAGTCAAAATGTAATGTAATGAGTTATTTTATAAGGAAGTTGAAGAGTCATGAGGGAAGCCCAAAAGTCACAAAGGGGAGTTGAAGAGTCACCCCCTCTTGTTATAAATAGACCCTCATAACTAATGTAAATTGGGGACCCAAGATTTTGGCTAGGCTTAGGCTTAGAATCAAGAGCTTGGGATTTTATGAGAGCCTTCGCTTCTCTGTAGCATAGAGGGAGTATATTTCTTTGGAGGAGCAGGTGATGTTGACTTCACGTTCTACTAATGGGGCTAGTGGTTCGTCAATGTTACATGTATGAATGAAACATTCACTTAATAAAAGCTCAAAGTCAGCATGTTTTCATACATATGTTGTAAATATAGTAGGATTTTTATTGTTATGTTTGAAATGTATGTTATTTAACTTACGCTTATGCTTATGAACTATTATGTTTTCATTGGTATGAATCTTATTGAATGTGTGTTGTTGTTTAACTCATCATTGCTAACTTGTGAACTATTTCACATATTAGCGTGTGATGTCATTTATGCTCGTGTGTCCCTTTCAAACTGCATACTATTAAAGGCTTCTAAGGTGCGCACTCATTTTCCCTTTTGTGTGGTAGAACCTTCATGCATCACGCTTGACTCTCTGTGAGGTCATAGACTTGTTCTCACCAAAGTCATTCTACATCACTCTATGCGTTATTATAGCCGACGCGCATCATTAAAATCCACTGCATCGACACCAAGGTTGTATTCCAGATGGGAATCCTACACCAAACGGTGTGAGGTCTAATTGGGACCTCATATCAGGGAGATCCCCTAAATGTTGGCGAGTCCAGCACCGTCAACATGTCCCAAAGGGGATTGTCGAGGGAAATTCAAGCGTGAGTTGAAAGGAGATGAACCAGACAAAGGAGATTGTTATGGTATATGAGGAGAAGGGAAATGATGGGCCTGGTAAAGAGGAGTCCCCCTAAAATGCATAGGAGTGGAGGGTCGAGGCTCTTCTTGAGGAATATTCTCAATTCTCATAAGACCAAGTGGAAGTGGTTCACCGTCGCATCTAAGATATATAGGTTGTGGTTGGGTCTGAGACAGATGAAGGAGGTACTTAAGTAATAGGTGTAGTTAACTAAGGTGCCTCAGGTTATATAACCTCATGTTGTAATGTTTCTAATTCAAGATACTTAGTTTCAATAACCTCAAGTAATAAAATAAAATCTCAAGTGCTTCTGTTTCGACTGTGGACTCACCAACAAATGAAGAAGTGATCTCGGATTCAATACACACAGGAAGAGAGGATTCTAGTGGATCAATTTTAGATGGAGGACCAGAAGGAGAAGCTCCCGAAGTACTAGATTTGGTAGTTTGTTCCTTTTTATTCTTCTAACAACATCCATGAGTTGCCTCAGGAGGAAGAGGAGGAAATATTTGCATCTTATGCAGATGAATGGCTTTAGAGGGTTGTTCTTCCATGTTGGTTTAATAAATTTTAAAAATTAACAGCAAAAAAAAAATCAAAAAGGGTAATCTAGGCAAAAGGGTTTACCAAGCAACTGTGAACTACAATATACCACCTTATAGAACCAAGGATTTATGTATGGACAAGAAATCTCCCTGAATGTTATGTTTGGTGTATCACGTTATATAAGGTGTTTGACTCAGTTACCTAAGGTGAGGATAGCAACCTAGTGTGGACTTCCAAAATATACTAGAAGGCACATGGAAGCATAGTTTGTGTTAGTTTTGTGTAATGCATAACCATATGGTTAGAGTGTTCCCGTATACTTTTCATGCATGGAGCGCCATCTGATATACCCAAAGGTATGTGGAGAACGATATGATACACTTATGTACGTGGAATGGAATATCACCCCCAAAATGTAACGCTGGCAAAAAGCGACATCTCCTATGTTTATAGACGTTGGAACACATCTCTAGCCTAGACCTCTAGTTGTTTGCATTAATGTTTCAAATTCTCCTTAAGATTGATTCAATAAATTTTGAAGATTATCATGAATTATGTTTCAATTTTCAAGGCTCACTGTGAATTTCACCTGAAAATCCTAAAGATGTAATCTAGCATAATAAAATGAATTTTTTCTTTTCAATGAAAATTTATGTACGGGAGATGGCGGAGCTAAGGAACGCGATGGAAAACCAAGGTTAGGGTTTGGGATAAGGCTTCCCCAGGCGGACCTGCTCCTGGCTAGGTGTAGGGGACCCCGTGGTCAACTACGGAACCATATAACAAAATAGTGAAAATTAAAATAAGGGTAGGAGTTACTGCGATCAGGCCAGACTGCAAGAAAATGATTGAAGAACGCGGGGAGGGGGGGGGGAGATCCCCTCCTACAAGGAGATCACAGCAGGGGAATCAAGCTGAACAGGAACAAACGGCGGATATGGGAACCGTGGAAAGAACACATTGGTGATGGGAGAACTGTGGCAGGCGAGGACAGGAAACAAATGCTTACCAAGGGCTACCAAAAAAACCAGGTTTTTGATCCCAAATAATAAATTAGAAGAGTATAGAGGATATATGAAATATCATTCACTTATATGCAAGTTTGTAGGAACATGGCCGTCTGAGAAAGATTTGATGAAATGGATACAACAAAAGTGGAAACCCAAAGGCCATATAGATCTTAAATTAGGAGCAAAAGGTTTTTTCACAGTAATATTTACAAATCTGGAGGATAAGGAGAGGATATTTGAAGAAGGCCCATATTTTTTCAACAACGCAGGTTTATTCATGAGGCAATGGGAAGAGTGTTACAATCCAGAAAAAGAAAGGATGCTAGCAGCACCAGTTTGGGTCCATTTATTTGGACTACCGATAGAGTTTTAGGACCCAGAGATTTTAGAAGGAATTGGGAACTCAATTGGGACTTTTGTGAAGGTAGCGGAGACTACCAAGAGAGGTAGATATACATCATATGCCAGGACATGTGTCTACATGAATATTACAGAACCATTGCCAGAACACATCGAAGTAGAATATCATGATGAAGTCTGGCAACAGCCAATTGATTATGAACACATCTCATTCAGATGCAGACGATGTCATGAGTATGGCCATCTGTTTAAACATTGTCTGATGAATGAAGGAAACATTCAAACAAATCAGGGGGACGAAAGGAAAATTACAAAGCAAGAGAGGAAAATGAATGAAGGAAATAGAGGAGGTTTCACAGAAGTATAGAGAAGAAAGAGACCTCAAAAAGGAAATACCAAACTAAACCCTTCCTACCTAGAAGGCAATTAGAAAAGTCATAACCAGTTCAAGATCCTGCGTGACCTAGAAATGGAAGCGGAAGTGGAAGAAGAGGAAGAGGAAACAAGAGAAGTCCAGAAAGAAAATAGGACAGCCAACGAGGAAACGGATAACATAGCATTGGAAAAAGAGGGAGAGAAGGACGATAGGGAACAAGAACAAATCCAAGAACAGATCCAAATGGAAATCGATCCACAACAGGAACAAGAAGGAGAGGAAGAACAGATCATGAGGAAACTTCTAGAGGAGTGGAAACATCTGGATGAACGGTTTATACCAAATGACCAGAAACAACTCTACAAGGACATGTTCCAAAGGTACAAGGAAAAAGGAGGACGACAAACAGCAAAGCAACCAGAGCAACTTGGATCTCAAGGAGATCAGAACATAGAAACAGGAATCACAGGGAAAGGTGGAAGGAAAAGAAGAAGGAGACCTATGAGTGAGACCATTCAAATGGTAGGTGAGATGCTGGTGAACTCAGGGAAAGTTGTACCATTGTCGGAGGTCTTTCAACAACCCCTAAAACTATTGAAATGATTATGACAACTTGGAATATCAGAGGGTTGAATAGTAAGGGAAAGAAAAGATATTTGAAAGAGAGACTCAAAAGGGATAAGCCCAATATAATGCTAATCCAAGAAAAAAAATTAAGGGAGAGAAAACTAAGAGAAGTGATGAAAAATTTCAAGCCGAATTATGATATCATTGGTCAATACGTGACCGGTAGTGCAGGAGGTGTAGCAATCCTGTGGAACCCAGAGGAAGTCCAATTTGAAGATTGGACAAGCATACCATGCATCCTCTCAGGGAGATTTAGAATTTTAGGGTCTCAAGAATGGATTCTTTTATCAAATGTGTACAGGCCCCATATACAGAGTGAATGTAGGGTCTTCCTCCAGAACATGGAAGTCATACAATCCCTTTATCCTGCTTCTCCTTGGATAGTGGGAGGAGACTTTAATATGATAAAATGTCTAAAAGAAAAAAGGGAGGGCTTAGAAGAATAGAGACAGATATGGAAGCCTTTGGGGACTAGATAACAGATCAAAGGCTTGTAGATATACAAACAAGAAATGGAATATATACTTGGAATAATAGGAAGGGAGGCAAACACCAGATTGCATCTAGACTAGATAGATTCCTACTGTCCGAATAGATCATAAACTGGGACATTTTCATTGAATTTGTGATCCTTCCTGGAATGGGATCAGATCACTGGCCAATTCAAGCTGAACCGGACATAAAAGCCAGCCCCAAGAGAAAGCCCTTCAGATTTGAAGCCTTTTGGCTCAGGGACAAAAATTTTATGAAGAAAGTAGAAGAATGGTGGAAAAAAAGTAGTCAAAGAGGAAGAAACAAAATGCGGACCTTTTAGATGAAACTAAAAGAATTGAAAGGGAACAACAAGAAATGGAACAAGGAATAATTCGGGCATATCCTCAAGGAAAAGCAACTTCTTGAATAAAAGATGAAACAAATCCAACAAGAAATAATAAATACAGGTAGAAGTGATGACCTGGCTAAGGAGGAAGGGATCCTGATAGGGCAACGAGAAGAGAGGCGAAAACAAGAAGAAATCCTGTGGAGGCAAAAATCCAGGGTAAACTGGTTAAGAGAGGGGGAACGGAATACAAAGTTCTTCCACCAAGCAATGATCCAGAGAAGGCAAGGAAATAGAATTTTCTCTATTAAAAACGAAGCAGGGACAAGAGTCATGTAGCATGAGGAAATAGAGCAAGTGTTGGTGAAACATTTCAAGGATCTCCTCACGGAGCCAAATGTTAACCGAAGAGAAGCTATTGAAAGCATATGCAAGGAGATACCGAGCAGGATCACTAGAGAACAAAACCTAGCACTGATGAGGGCAGCCACCCTGGAAGAAGTAGAAGAGATAGTAAAGGGAATGAAAAAGAACAAAGCCCCATGCCCCGATAGATTCACTGTGGAATTCTATCAAGCAGGATGGGACTTCCTAGGTCAAGACATTCTGGACATTGTGGAAGAATCAAGAAGGAACCAAAAGGTAAGTACAAGCTTAAACTCTACCTTCCTATCTCTTATTCCCAAAGAAACAAAATCAGATGTCCCTCAGGGCTTTAGACCTATTGCCCTTTGTAATGTGATATATAATATCATAACTACCTTAATGGTAAAAAGACTCAAACCCCTCTTACCTAGCATTATCTCCCCAGAACAAACTGGCTTTATTGAAGGTCGGCAAATTGTGGATGGTCTGGTGGTCTCCCAAGAAGTAGTGCACTCCTTAAAAGTTAAAAAGGAAGCAGGCATGATGATCAAGCTTGATCTTTCAAAAGCTTATGACCGGTTGAACTGGAAGTACTTGAAAGAAGTTTCAAGAGCTTATGGCTTCTGCAATAGATGGATTGAATGGATCTCAACCATGATTTCGTCAACCAATTTCTCTATCCTGGTAAATGGATCCCCCTCCCAGTCGTTTAAAGCATCTAGAGTTCTCTGACAGGGGGATCCCTTGTCTCTGTTCTTGTTCATCATAGCTATAGAAGGTTTAGGTAGATACATTAAAAAAGAAGTTAGAGAAAGAAATCTCAAAGGAATTCAAATTTGGGGCAATAACCTCCCTATTACCCATCAGCAATTTGTAGATGACATCATGTTGTTTTGCAAGGTGTCCCTTAGAGAAGCCCAAAGAATCAAAGCAATCTTAGACCTTTTTATGAAAGCTTCAGGTACCCAAATAAACAATGATAAATCCTGCACGTATTTTTTCAACATTGCCGAAAATATTAGAAACTTATTGACCAGAACCTTGGGATTCCACTCAGGGGAACTCCCAACCAGATATCTTGGTACACCGTTGGACCTAAACCCTCTAAGCATGTCTAACTGGCAAAAAACTCTAGAGAAAATTGCTAGTAAATTACCAAACTGGTCTTTCAGAACTCTGAATTTTGCGAGCAGAGCAGTTTTAGTGAAGGTTGTACTCCAATCAATACCAATATATCAACTCTCGGCCATGGTAGCCCCAAAAGGAGTGTGTGCAAGATGACAGAGATCTTCAAAAAGAATTTATGGGGAGGTCAGAAAGATCAAAAGAAATGGTCCTTGGTATCCTGGAAGGATGTGGTGAAAAGTAAGATGGAAGGAGGATTAGGTCTTAGGGATCCCTATGTTCTGAACCAGGCAATAGGCGCTAAGCTTTGCTGGTGCTGGCTGAATGGAGGAAATGACTTATGGAAAAGAATATGGACAAAAAAGTATGATATGCCTGTAAAACCAGAGGAAATTTTAAGGATAAAGGATACGCCGAGAGGGTTGACAATATGGAATCTAGCCAGTCTCAATACAGAAATGATAGCCAGACATGCCTTCTGGGAAATTAGGGACGGCAACTGAGCAAAATTCTAGGAGGAGGCCTAGCAACAAAGAGAAAGAATGAATGGATTGCGAGCTCTAATGGATATAGGCCAAAAAGCAGCTGAGAAAGGAATGAAATTAGTCAGGGACTTCTAGAAGAGGGAAAGCCAGGATGAAGTTTGGAGAATTTTGAAGAGCCCGAAAGAATGGATGGATCAAATAGCAAGAGAACAAAAAGAGTTATATTAGAAGGAAATGTAGACAAGAAGAATCCCCATAAGATCTAGACCGGACATTCTGAGATGGGGACACTCCACAAAAGGAAATTTCTCAATTAAAGAAGCTTACCATCTTCTAAACACTAGAGAACCTAAGGAGATGACAGGAACATGGAAGCAAATATGGACTAGCAATTGGTGGCCGAAAGTGGCCCATTTCATATGGTTGGTTATCAAAGGTCGTATTCTGACCTGGGACCAACTCCAAAAGAGAGGTATTCATGGCCCTCCCAGATGTTCCCTCTGCAAACAAGAAAATGAAATGCAAGAACACCTCCTTAACTCTTGCACTGAAGCTCAGAAACAGTGGGAAGAAGTTAGAAGGTTGTTTGGAAAAACACATAGAGATCAACAAAGCATTAAAAACACTATTAAAATTTGGGGAGGGGGGCAATTCACGAGTCCGGTGGTAAGACGAGCTTGGAGCTTGGCAGTTGGGATGAATATGTGGATGATCTGGAAATAAAGAAACAAAAGAATATTCCAAAACAAAGAGATGACAAAAGACCAAATCTGGGAAAAAACCTTGAGCCATATTCGAGAAACTATACTGGCAGATACTTGGAAAGGAGAAGACTAGGAAGTGACGCAGGAAGAAGATAAGATTCAAAAGAAACTAAACCTGAACCAAGGGACAGTAGCCCCTTAGCTGTGGAAAGAACCCTGGATGGATATAACGGCACCCTGCATTTCTCCCATCCATCGGTTGGATTTATAAAGATAAACTTTGATGGAGCCTCCAAAGGAAACCCAGGGCCAGCAGGGATTGGAGGTTTGTTTAGGGACAATCAAGGAAGAACGAAATGGATATACGCAGATGGTGGAGGTATTATGAGTAACAATGAGGCAGAACTGATGGCAGTTCGTCAAGGTTTAAAGATAGCAATCAGAAATGGGTACACTAACCTAAAAGTGGAAGGGGAGTCCCTAATGGTTATACAAGTTCTTAAAATATTAAACAATGGAACCTCTTGGGAAAAAGTCACACAGAGCTGGAGGACGGCCAGCCTTATCCAAGAATTGGAAATTATTCTGCGTAGATTTGAATATATGATTATTAAGCATGTTAGAAGAGAGGCAAACAGAGCAGCAGACTTCCTTGCAAATTGGGGATGCCAGGGACAAGGAAGGAAAGTGGATAGTACATGGATGAGGCATTCAAAAAACTCAGGGTTTGAACAGCTAAGCACGATTCTCAATCAAGATAATCATGAAGACATGACTCACAGGTAGTAGAGACAGATGGCTCCCAATCGGGATGAGGAACAGGACAGGTGAGGAGGACAGGAGTGATCATCATAAGGAAAGGACTGTCGGACGTGACTGCAGGAGCGAGGCCGCCCTTCCAACAAATTCAATGAGTAATCAGACAGCCCAATTTTCAAGGAACCGGAGTGGGGAAGGTGGATTGAAGATGATTAGAAAGAGTGGCGGCAGTGATGGTAATGCGAGTAGGGTGGCGAAGAAACCTTGTATGAAGGTGGTGGAGGGTAAAGGAAAGGGTAGTGCAGATAGGTTGAAGCAGGAGTTGAATGTGAAGCAGCTAGGTGAAACCATCATAAGGGTCTTTGTTCTCGGGTATGTGCTTCTTGCATCCTCTGTCTTCTTGATATCTATCACCATAGGTAGAATGGATAGGTTTCATGACTGCGAAGACCCTGATGAAGAAAAGGGCCTGAGGGAGCTTGGTCGCTTCTCTGTAATAAACAGTGAGGGTCATCTGTATTTGTCTCAGGTTGGGAATTATGAGGTCAAAGGAAATTGCAGCCAGGAGTACAGGCCGAGGAATAATGTGGAAAACTAAGGAGAGGATTCCATGGTAAGAACAGAGGGGCGGCCAGGTAGCAGAGACTCAAAAATTATTCCCTTAGCCCACCAGCTAATTTGAATGACAGAGGGCCTAATTCATCTTTTGTACCCTGAGAATGGATATCAGTATCAGAGTCAAAAAAATGAAGGAGATTACAGTAGGAGCAGAGGAACAACCAAAGGGAAAGCGGTAAGTGAAGACGACGGGAAAAACCTCAATAAACTGACTCCTATGATTGATGATTGTTTACAGGAGAGGGTAGGAGAAAGGATGACGCGACTGAGAAGAGGACGCGGAGGCAGAGGCCGTCCTAGGTGAGGAAACCCGGAAGGTAGGAAAACGGAAGCCCCAGGCAATCAACACAGGGGAGAAGGTCAACTTGAACAGTGGTTTAGGAGGCGGCTTGTGCTTACCAAGAAGGAACTGACGAGGATATCAGGCGTATCATCCAAAATATGGAATCTAGCATGCTGGAAGAACAGTCGGAATTGGAGGTCGAAGAATGGGCAGAAATGGTTAGAGATCCAGGAAATACAAGGGGAAGGATGACACTGTACAGGCAGTCTTTGCATATTTACTGGGTCCTAAAATGCCTCCTGGCAAATGCCTTGGAACAGGTAGCAAAGGAAATGACGAAAATTGCCAATGGGATGCCAAACTTGCAGGAGGAAATGAAAAATTTCCAGGTCATTATGATAAAATAGAACAATAAATTGGAAGAGATGTCTCAGCTTCTATCCCAGATGGTAGGAATGCACCCGAGCTAGGAAGAACAAATGGATATCCCTATGGAGATGGACCAGCACACTAGAATCAGGAAGGAATGATTGTTCAGAGGCTCAGTTGTTGGTTTTTTGATCTTATCGTTTTTACAGTTTTATGCAAAATAGTAGTTTAATTGGTAGTTTCATTTGTATAGTGCATATAGCCAGTATGGAAAGACTTGTCAAGTTTTGCTTTTGGAATGCTTACAGTAAACTCAGGTGGCCAATAGACCTGGTTTCCCTTTGGGGCAGGTTGAGGCCACCAAAACGATGTATCTAGTTTCCTTGTTGTCCATAAATAGAAAAGAATGGTACTACCTCCACTTACAAACAAACAAAAAAATTATGTACAGGAGGGAAGAAAACAAATATTAATGTAGCATGAAAAATGCAGAAAACAAAATTTGTTAAATCAATTCCCCTAATGCAACTATTCCAATTTCCAATTTCACACATAAAACCATAAATGTAATGTAAAATGAAAAATGATGAGATTTTTCTTTTCAATCCTCTTAATTTCCAAATGAAATGAAAACTAAGATGCTTGTTAAATCACTAGTACAAGAAATAATACAGAATGATGATTATAATATCAATTCTTTGAAGCAATAAATGATCAAGCAAAAGTTTTCTGATGATAAGAAAAATCCAAACAAATTCTTATAAAAAGATATTAAAACCAAAAGCAAACAATAGTGAAGGCTTTTTAGAGACCAAGATACACTCAGGTACAGAAGGAAAACCAGTTGGAACAAATTAGATCAGAGAGCAAGAAAAAGAAGCAATTTTTTTGCATCTTATAGGGATCAACACAGGTGTAGAACAGGCACCAGCACTCTTCAGTGCAAGTGCAGAGAAGGAGGAGGTGCAATGAAGCACTCTGTCTTCATACCAAGGGGTGCATTGAAGTAGATCTAGCCAAATTACGACACAAAAAATCAAATCAAACTCAGAGAAGGGTTTTCCTAGGGTCAATCAAGGTCTAAGTGGGGCAATCAAGGTTGGTTCAATAGGTGAAAAAGGTGTTAAAGTCAAGGAAACCACTAAGGGAAGAAAATTTTCCCCAATGGAGTCACCAATTTTCTTATGTGGAATTTACAATTGCGGACAAAAGTATCTCCCTAGACCTAGTTGACTAGTCTATAACCACATAAGACAAAGAATATAGAGTTTTCCTTAGAGAATTTTAAGAGTAGGAAAGAAACCTACTTGGAATCCGCAATGAGCATTACTTTCCTCCTTACTTGTAAGCTCGAATCTTAGCATTGATTGCTATAATTAGAACTTGCACATATAGCTAAAACAAGCCAAGGATTCACAACATCTACATAGCATAATTCAATTACATTATTCAATGAATTAGAGAGGAATTGAAATACATGAATGTAAATGTAACAAAACACATATAGGAAAACAACACACCCTTTGTATTAATAGAAATAGGAGAGATTTTATAACCAAGAATAGTAGTTGATCTTATAGAGATCTCCCCTAGCTGACTTGTCCTTCCTTGTCAAAAAGCACACCTCAATGTCACCCTAATTCTTGAAGATGATGACTCCTTTAGATTGAAGGCAGTAGCATAAGGGAATAATTAGTCTCCAAAATCTAACCCTAATGTTATAGATGGCAATAAATTTATAGGATATGGATGGTAGTTTAGGATTTACCATAATACACTTTAGATCCACTTATTATGGGAGGATGAGCTCAAGGGATGAGAGGTGAAGTCTCTAAGGTAGGATCAGATAAGACTTGAGATTCTTATCCATGGTAAATTGTTAAAACCCCTAGAAGCTTCTGGAAGAGGAAGCTTCATAAATATTTTTAATTTTTCTGAATTTTTAGAATCAACACATCCTCAACAATGAGAAACTACTATTGGTCAACCTTGGTGCAGGAGAAACCAGCATTAAATGTAGGTGGCTAAAGGGGCAAGGTGCATTGGGGATAAGAATATTGATTTTGAGTAGTTAATCCTCGAAACTTGGAGTTTTGGGAAATTTCATGATAATGGATTTGTGTAGGGATGATGAAAACATGCTCATGGATGTGGATTGATCCAGTTCGTATGCCTATTGACCATATGTGAAAAAATGGCCTATAACACACAATAAATTTTTACTTGGAAACCATTTCGAGAAAAAAACCAACAAATTCTTTCTAATCTAATGATGAGTAAAATAATTTATCAGCACCAAAGGAATGGAAGTACCAAGTTTCTAATACTTACTTAGAAAATAATTCAAGTTTATGAGGAAGCACTAACTCCCTAAAACGATTTACCAACACCCTAGTGTTATTACCACCAACTGGAAGGATGCACTAACACCCTGTTAGCTTTAAATTTTTTTCCCTAGAACCATCTTGCCCCCCTGAAGTATTTTGAGGCACCAACCTTAGGGAGACTTCAATCTCCTCCTTGCACCACCTTTCCACCCTAAACATAGAAGAGAAAAGAGAAATTATTTATGGTCTCCTGTATCAGGGATAATGACCCAATTACAATAGATTTTGTTCACTACCAAATCACTTCACTATTGTCTCTGCTCATTTAAGATGACCATTGTAGATCTCATTTAATCATTGTACTAACAATTTTCAAGCATTCATATTGTGAAGTATAGTACAAATAATCAATACACAGCTCATACCACATATCATCAATGCTACCGTAGAACTTTTGGATTGTGTATGTGCCTCCTTGCTCACTGATATGTCCTAAGATTGTCTTTATCTCTACCCTTGTAAGTTCCCTTAATAAACCCTTTAATGTTTCTTAAAGAGTTTGGTTTAACCAGCCTTATACATCCCTTTAATATTCCTTTAAATAGTGACCTAAACCCCTCTTTAACGGCTACTTGAGCAGGCCTTGAAATAGGCCTTACTCAGTCCATGACTATGACGTTAACACCTCCTTATTTTCTGCTAGATATAATCCAAAACTCCACCATTAATCTACCTCAATACAACTCTTAAATACTGCTACAATTTAGCATATCCACTTATCAAAAACTTGGCCTAAAATTAGAAAAAAAATTGGTTTAGACACACCTTTCCTTTTTAGCCAAAACAGGGTTAATTTCAACCCCTCTCCTGCAACAAACATAGAGCAAGCGTGGCCCCTAACTGACCTATGTTTGCAGCCTAAACTTGACCCTATTTATGCATATTTGGACAATATAATTTCCCCTACACCAAACCTCACACAACAATCAAAACATCCTTAACTCGAACCTTAAGTTACCTCAAAATAGCTGCTCAAACAGGTAGAACAAACTACCTTAGGATGTGCCTCAAAATAGGACTAAATTTGCATCAGGAAGGGCATATCTAGCATATGTATGCCTGAAATCTGGTCTCATATCTTCGTCACATTTGGCCTTATATTTTCCTCAAATTCAGCCTCAAACAGGGCAAAATTGTGCCACATTGCTAGCCTCAAATTAGTGCATCACACAAAGATAAAAGACATAATAAACAAGCAATTTCATTTACCCTGATTTAGATCTTCTAGACTTCTCATGGCCTCAGTAGTTTCAAATTGAATTCACACGAAATATAAGATTAGAATTAATGCTTTTAGATGGCATATGAGCACCCTATTTGTACACTTTCAAAGGGACCAAAAGGAGGGTCAACCTTCCCTAAAATACTCTTAAAAATGGAGTCAACATAACCATTAAGAAAAAATTTAATTCTTTATAGGACGACCTTAATTCCCCATTTTCACGCAATTTTAAAACATAAATTTCACTTTTTTAGGTTGACTTGGTCAACAATTTTTTAAATCCATGACCCATAATATTTCCCTCAAATTTTAATAAAAATCTTGGACTAAAAACAACATTCATATGGGGCATCCTGACCAAGATTTTGGGGCTTCAACTTTAAGAGGGCATATCTCCTCAACTGTGAGGAACTATGTGACCTGCCACCTATCGTTAGAAACAACTTGATGAGTATATCAAATGATGATGGTATAGCATGCATTCTCATGATTATATGCCATAATAAGAGTGGCGAAAGTGGGGCTTATTATGGATTCTTCTTGAGTTGACATCAATGAAAACCAATTTTTGACAACCTCCCCATTTGGCATTCATGGAAACACTCATACTCCCCCTTCTTCCTTGCTTCTTATCTTTATCTCCACCTTTTGCATCAATGGAAAAGGTGAGTCCCCTTGACAGAATATCTTCCTCTATTTGTGTTTTCCCCCTTTCTTCTTGGATTGATGAAATGCAAGTCAATGCAAACCCAGAAGTAACCCAAGCTTCTATCAAAGATACTCAAATGTCTCTTATGGAAGAGGCTTGGTGAAAATGTCAGTTATCTATTCCTTTGTCCTGGTGTACTCTACTTTCATATCCTTTTTTACAACCTATTCTTGAAGAAAGAGGTATTTGATATGAATATGTTTTGTCATGGAGTGCATCACAGGATTCTTAGAGAGACTTATGGCATTAGTGTTATCATAGAATATCATAATGGGCTCATCATACTTCAATTGAAGATCCTAAAGAGTTTACTTCATCCAACGGACCTGAGTGCAACATGTTATTGTTGATAAGTATTGCGCTTCTGTTGTAGACAAGGATACTAAAGACTGCTTCTTGCTCAACCAAGACACTAGACAATCACCTAAGTAGAAAGTTGCTCCACTTGTGTTTTTTCGATCACATCAATGCAACCTACCCAATTTGCATCCATATAAGTTTTCATAGTTAATTTATTCCCTTTCATATACCACAACCTAAATAATGTCGTTCTTTTCATATATATGAATATTCTTTTCACTACTACAACATGAGATTCTTTTGGAGCTACTTGGAATCTTGCCATCTATCCAACTTCCTGCATCACATCTGGTCTCAAAGATGTCACATATAGTAGGTTTCCAATCATTTATCTATAGATTCTTCGGTTTCCTTCCTTAGATTCATCATCCTCGCTTAACTTGCAACCAAACACCATGGGAGTTCTTATAGTTTTAGAATCTTCCATTCAAAACATTTTCATCATTTCCTTGATGTACTTGGTTTGGAAAATGAATATGCCTTCATCTTCTTGAGATATCTTTATTCCCAAGAAGAAGTTCAACTCCCTAAGTAGGGACATCTCAAACTCATTATGCATATACTTGGCAAATTTACAACTGAACCTATCATCGTCGCTTCCAAAGATGATGCCATCCACATACACTTCAATAATAGTCAAGTTGTATCGATCAACCTTTATATATTATATATATATATATATATATATAATATATATATATATAATATATTATATATATATATATATATATATATATATATAGTTATATGAACTTCTACTTCTGAATCCTTATTGTTGTAAATACCCATCCAGTCTTGCATATGAGGCTCTAGGTGCTTGCTTGAGAACATACAAGGATTTGTTCAATCTACATACATAATCTTCCTTTTCGATTAGCAAAAAAACCTTATGGATGCTCTATGTAGATTTATTCTTCTAACTCTACATTTAGAAAGGTTGTTTTTACATCCATCTTGTACACTTTAATCCTTTTCGAGCAACAATAAGCCAAGAACATCTTGACTTCTTTCATTCTGGAAACAGGTGCAAATATTTATTTGAAATCTATCCCTTAAACTTACACATATCCTTTATATACTAATCTTTGATTGTTCCTGGTTACCTTTCCATCTTCATTTAGATTTTTTCTGAAAACCAATTTTATGCCAATGACGTTCTTTTCCTTAGGTATTTGAACCAATTCCCATATCGCATTATTCTCAATCTGCTTCAATTAGTGTTCCATGGATTTAATCCAATGTTCATTATGGTTTGTTTCTTCAAAGCTACTAGGCTCAATTGTAGATAGAAATGCAAGATGTCTTTGATATGGCATGTGTATTTTCCAGCTTCTTATGGTTTCTTTTCTTGTATTCATATCTCCAATTATCTACTCTAATGGATGATTCTTATGATACCATCGATTAGGTGCTTTGGAATGTGCTTAAAGATTTTTTTGATTATCTTTCATTTCTTCTTGGCTGAAAATTAGTTCTTCCTCTAATTGTTATTCTTCTTATATTTTCTCTTCTTGCTCTGGTTATTTTGTTTCATGTTCCTTTAAATATGTGCTTCCTTTCTTGATCTTTAGTCCACATATTTCATCAATTGTTACAATTATGATTTCCACTATCTTGTTGAGTCTTGGATTATAGAATTTGTACGCCTTACTTTTGCTTGAGTATCCAAGAAGTATACCTTCATGTACTCGAGAGTAAAATTTTCCAACCTTTTTATCTTCCCTCTTTATATAAAAATTTCTCTCAAAGACTCTAAAATGTTTGACACACTTAGTCTTCCTATCCATAGTTCATATGGATTATTGTCGTTGTTACTTCTGAGCATTCCTCTGTTAAGAATATGAACAGTTGTTTCCACTTCTTGTACCCAAAATATATCACTCAGTTTTTAATCATTCAACATAGTTCTAGTTATTTCCTCTATCATTCTTTTTTTTCCTTTCAGTGACTCCATTTTTGCTAAGGTTTCCTGGCTGTCAAGAATTGTTATTTTATTCCTAGTTCTTCACAAAAGTGTCGAAACTCTTTGGATGTGAATTATCCTCCATTATCTTACTTTAATCACTTGATTTTCAAATAAATATTTGTTTCAAACATCTCTTTGTAAATTTTGAAGCATTCAAATGCTTTTTACTTTTTCTTCAGAAAATATATTGTTGGCATTCTCGTGTAATCATCAATAAGAAGCATGAAGTATTACTCACCATCAAACCCTTTAGCTCTCATCAGTCCGCATAGATCATTGTCTACCAACTCCAGTGGTTTTGAAGTGGGATTTTCCTTGTTGAATTTTGTTTTCATTGATTCCAACGTCAATCTTTGAGTGCTCTAAATATACGTTTGTAGATTGCATTAATTGGAAGATCCAAGGTTCAAGAAACCCTGGAAGGATGAGAAGATCCTATAGTGTATTCATGATGCCCTGCATTTGTTGAGGAATTTGGATGCGAGGACCAGTAAATTTGTAGGCAAGACCATCCTCATTATGTAGTCCTTGTTGTTTCAATTCCAATGGTATGTGGCATTCCATATAACTCCTCATGGTTGAGGAGATATGCATCATTAAAGTTTGTTCCCCGAAAGTATGGTCAAGGCCCCAAAATGAGATGATGATGGAAGATTAATGATTGGTCATATTTGGAATTAAAGATGGAATTACTATTAAAAAATGTTTTTGATTTTATTTATGGGCTTTTATTTGCCCTAGTTGGTCCTCTTTTGAGCAAAAAAAATCCCTTTTACTCAACCTAAATTGGTGGTTAAGTTTTGGCTCCAAATTTAAAATTTGGAAATTCAAATTTCAATCTTTCCTTAGGTTTCCTTTATGATTTTAAGGCCACTCGGCCCCTCTAAGAGCCTCTCCATTACTATATATATGTATATGTATATGTATATGTATATGTATATGCATATACATATACATATACATATACATATACATATACATATACATATGTTGGCATTATGATTCTAGTATGGCTCTATGATACAGGTGTTGTACTTGATGGCAACTCACTCAAGTGTTCAGGCTCTCAAAATGATGGAAATTAAGAGGCTCACAGGTGAATGGTTCAAAAGGTGCGGACCCGCAGGTTACCCATACAGGATGTGCAGTCGGACCCGCAAGTTACCAGTCCAGAAGGTGCGGACCCCAGTGCACACATTTCAAGGCAGTGAAACGCGCTCACATGGGGTTTCTTATGTTTGGCTCGTGGTATTTAGCCCGTCGTTCTTGATTCTATGGTTTTGGCCCGTGGTATTGCTTTATATTATTATGATTATTGAGCCCCATGTTTTTGGGCCCCTTGTATTGGTTATCTATGGTATTAATCCATGATTTTAGGATGAGCTTGCCTATATAAAGCAAAGGAGATCACTTGGCCAAGGTATCTTTTGCAAATTGAATATCTTAAGATCTGAAATATTGGGTTAATTTTCAAAAGCTTGATCTATATAAAGTGAAGTTGAAAGTGAATCTATGAAGGGTGATCTCTCGAGCGCATGATTAGATCTGAGCATCTGACTATCGGTGATACACTGGGGGACTGCCAGTTCGGCCCTAATCAGAGGTACGCAGGAGATCAACGGTGCAAGTGCATGGGTACGTAGAGAAGAAGAAGGAGAAGTGTGTGGGTACGCAGAGAAGAAGAAGGAGAAGTGCGTGGGTACGCAGAGCAGAAGAAGGCACAGTGCGTGAGTACGCAACGCAATAGAGGTTCAAGTGCGTAGGCACAGGGAAAGTACGCGGCGCTTCAGAAGCCGCAGGTGCGTAGGTACGCAGTGCGATAGCATCTGTGGGTGCGTGGCTATAGTAGCAGTACGCGGTGCGATAGTATCAGTGAGTGCGTGTCTACAGTAACAGTACACAGCTTGATTGAAGAAACAGTGCGAGGGTACGCGGTGCGGCAGAAGGTTCTCTGCGGGTATACGCAGGGAAGCAGAAGGTGAAGTGCATACGCACGCAGACCAAAGAAAGAAAAACTGTGTATCTATCTTAAGATCTTTTGTTGGCTGAATTTTTCTGTTGATAAGGTGTTCTAGGTTTAGTTTACTGTTACTGTTGATCTGGTTACTGCAGTTGACTGGGTGATTTACTTGTACTTGATGATCTCTTGATGTTTAT
>APFE031350300.1:0-18641 GCA_000404065.3 Pinus taeda
TACCATACAAACTAATTTGGTTCCAAATATAAAGTTGCCATACGTACCTTTTGTGTGTTTTGCACATTATTGAGATCGAAAATTGCTCCATTTGTAATATCCATGTTGTGGGATCCTTGCCATCAAACTTCCTCATATCGATTTTTGGAATATGGTGGGTCTTCGATCCAACATTAGTGTCTATGGAATCATGATTAACATTTCTTTTTTTCTCATCATGAGTTTCCTTTACTACCCTTTCACCTTTAGTGACCCTTTCTTGTAGCAACTTATTCATATTTATCTTCAATTCTTCCATGTTTGTTTTCAAATCTATCTACAAATCATCCATCTTAGCTTCCACGTCATTCATATTAGCTTCTACACTTTTCTTTAAACAATCCATCTTAGATTTTGTTCCTTTTTATGCAAGTGACACTTGTTGCACTTGGTCTCGTAATTTTGATATATCATGTTGCATTTCTTCCTCTTCTTTATGAGTCATGCTAGAGCTTTCAGGTCGCCTACTAGGTGTTTCCATTTTCTTTCTTCGGGGCATCAATTACTAATAATAATGCTTCACTCTGCCCTTTGAATTCCTTCAAAATAAATTTTCAAACCAAGCTTAAGCAAACATTTAATAAATATACACACCTTTTTTCACTTTGTAGGAGCTCGATATTGTCTTTAATGCATCTCTGTAATTTCATATCATCCAGTTTTGAAATTGCAACCTATGGTAGCCTTATATGTTATCTTTCCAATGCCACCAGTCTGACCCCAATTGGATTCTCCAAGAAGGAGTTATGCCCAATCTCCCAAGATGACATGATTATAGACCTTTCCATAAGAGCAAACTTGTATGAAGTGCCACGTGTCCCAGTTTTGACCTTCGGCTCTAACAAATATATACAAGAAAACTACAGTCCGTCTTCTTTCTGTATCTTCTTATGAAATTTCAATCTAATGCTTAGAGTGAAAGTTATGATGATTTTCCCTAGGTCACCTATTTGGAATGTAATTTAGGACTCTGCAAAAAGACCAACTTCCTCAGATCATATATCTGCAAATATAGTGCAAAAGGCTCTAAAATTTAGATCCAAGATTTAGCGCGATGTCTTCTCAAATGGTTTTTTTTTTTTACTTCTGAAACATCACAGAAAAAAAGTTATAGCCAAAAAGCCACGATGACCTGTTTGGAGTAGCAAAACCCTAGATTCCAAAGCTCTGATACCAAATGTTATGAAACCAACTCAAGGAAAGATAGAAAAGATAGATCAATGCCTTAGAATTCAGCCTCTTCGAGGGGGAAACCTCCTTTACATTACATAAATGAACAATTCTTCGATGATTCAAATGAAAAGACCTCCTTTCTATATATATGAGTCTAAGGGGTCATAAAATAATTGGAGCCTACATAAAAATAATAATGTAAGGGCACAATGATAACAATAGTGGGCTTCTATGGGGCACAATAGTAACAATATGGGCACAATGGGGGCACAATAATATTAATAAGGGGTACAATACAATAGTAATGGGGTAATCACTAGTATTATGGGGACCCAACAGTGTTGTCCATGATGGCAACTCACTCAGATGAAAGATCACACTGCAACAGGTTAATAGCTAAGAATTACAGATCAGACTCCAAAGAATGAAGAGAGAGAGGTATACACAGCTTCACCTTGTCCAAACTGTGTATACATGCAAGTTTATTGAACAAAAGGAGCGTATACGTAGACATGCACTTTCACAGAAGGAAAAGAACATATATTTTTGAAAACCAAAAGTTTTTGGTCCAAGGTATTTGATTGGTCTGAGGTATTTGGTCCAAGGTATTGGTCCTAAGTAGTTTTCGTCCATGTTGTTGAGAAAGGCCTAAAACTATATAAGGAGGAGAAGATCATTAGGCCAAGGGGGTGCAAGGGATTTGAATATCTTATGAAGTGTTGGATCATATATGTAGGTTAATGAGATTTTGATGGTTTGCTTCATCTGATCTAAGGATGCACCTATAAGGCTGATGAAGGTTCATGGGTCGAGATCATAAAGGCTTAAGAGTATTATCATTATGTGGCTTGGTCTTAAAACGTCTAGATCTGAATACTGACGGATGTTTTCTTCTGTAAATGTGATGATCTGGGTATGACTGAAGTCTACAGTAGTTGTGAAGTTTCAGGTTAGCATTTACAGATCTGTATGCAGGTTCTCTTTTGTAAAAGAGCATATGCATGCTGGTTCAACATATCAAAGTAGCGTATACATCATAAATTTGAATTCGCAGATCTATACACTAGTTCCCTTTGGTAAAAATGTGTATACATGCTGGTTCGACACATGGATGTAGCGTATACCTTATGAAGTATGATGTTTAAAGTTTCAGTTGTTTCTATTTGCTGTTGCAAATTTCTGGGTTCTGCTTTGTGTTCTCGTGACTTTATTCTGGTGATAGTGTTTTGAATGATCAGATTCATTGATTATGATTTGGTTCAGTGATGATGTGTTTTCAAGTGATTGATTGATTCAGTTTTGGTTGATTCAAAAAGTGATGATTGGTTTCAGTGATTGGTTCATACAGATGTATTTGATGGTTGTATTGCAGTTATGATTTTCTGAGTTTCAATGTTCTTGATGGGTCCAGTATGAAAATTGGATGAAATGTGGCCTTTAGATTGTGGTGTTGCGTTCCAGGAGTATCTAGTCTAAAAATTCATGAAACGTGGTCCCTGGTGGAAGAGTGGAGTTTTCTGTAGGATGGCACTTACGTACTAGTAAGCATATTAGCTGGTATAAGAGCTAGGGGGTTGTAGCTCCCTTCTAGTAGTAGCTGGAGAATGAGAGAAGGTTGTAGCCTTCTGCAGGTGGGTGCCTGCATAATGATATGAGTTTGCACCAGTACAAGATTGTAAACATATTTTCTTATTATTAAAAAGAAGAGAAAGAGGACAAAAGTAGGTGGTTTTTACCCACATTGGGTTTCCACCTTATATATTGGTGTTGATGTGTGTTGCTTATGTGTGATGCTTTATTCTACTTTTACTGTAGTGACCAATAATCTCTTATATACGGGTTTAAGCTCAATACAAGATAAATTGTCTAAATCAAAAGTTCTCTTCATATACACTAGTTGCTTTAAGTACAGTTGCATGTACACGCTAGTTCACTTCATTGAAGTAGCGTATATAAATCTGTTTTGGAAATAAAATTATAGATCTAATAATACTAATTCACCCCCTCTCTTAATATTATTTCCAACAATTCGTATCAGAGCAGGTCCTTATGAAGAAGCTTGATCACTTGAAGGGAGATCCATCATCATGAGTAATCAAGAAAGTGTGGGATCCATAAAACTGCCAATCTTTGATGGGAGCAATATTGTTTATTAGAAAATAAAAACCACATCCTATCTACAATCACTTTGAACATATGTCTCGGAAATTGTGGAAGGAGGATATACATTTCCAACAGCAACTCCTACAGATACAGTAAGTAAAAGAAATATGAAAGCAGTGCCAGAGCTGTCAACACTTTATTGGGAAACCTGTCACAGTCAGAATTTGTCAAAGTCATGCAGCTCAAATCAGCCAAAGAAATATGGGATAAAAAAAATCGTTCTGAGCTATGAAGGAGACTCTCAGGTAAAATGTGCTAAGCTTCAAACACTCAGAATTTAGTATGAAAATATTAATATTCATTGTGATGAAAGTATAGCTAGTTACTTCTTACGTATAGATGAGGTTGTTAATTGTATGAAGAATCTGGGTGCAGAAATAGAGGAAGTTACCTTAGTTGAGAAATTTTTGAGATCCTTGTCTCCTAAATTTGAATCAAAAGTGTCTACCATAAAAGAAAAACAAGATGTACAGACTATCACTGTGACAGAGCTTCATCTAATCTTAACTTCCTTCGAGATGAGGAAAGGAGGACAGTCAGATATGAGAGAAGTTGCACTTAAAGCTTCACCAAAAGGAAAGGAAGAACACAATGAATCAGGACAAATTTCAGAAGAAGAAGATGAGATAAACTTTGTCAAGAAGCTTCAACAGGGTTCCGAAAGATTTAGAGGTAAGCTACCCTTCAAATGGTTTTCCCATGGTAGAGTCGGTCATTATGCTACCAAATATCCTCATAAAGATAAAATATGAAAAAGGGAAGGAATATGCAAAATGGAATAGAAAACAAGTTGTAAATAAAAGGATTTACTATACTCATGAAGAGAGTGATGGTTTATCAAATAATGATGAAGATGAAAATAATAATGATTATAGACTTCTAATGGCTTATGAAGGTGATAATTTTTGGGATGCTTTAGAAGAGGATGACCTTCATGAAAAAATAACTAAAATTCATAATCTTTTTAGAAGAAAATAATATGATTATAGATACCTTGACATACCGACTTGATGAAAAAGAAAAACACAGTGAAAAACTAGAATGTGAAATTGTGGGTCTAAGAAAGGATCTTGAGAAAACGAAATCTCTCAATCTTAGATTTGCTAAAGGATTAGAAACTTTAAATGAAATTATCAAAGTGCAATGTTCTCCTCTGATAAGGACAGGTCTTGGATATACTGAAGAAGCATCTCAATCACAGAAGTTGTCAACCTCCACTAAAAGCTATATTGATGTAGGAAAGACCAGTGAATAGTATGACAATTGCCAGCAAAGGCATAAAGTTGATCATCAGGTAAATTATGCTCACTTTACTCCTAGGATGAATAGAAGCCATAACTAACCGCAGGAAAATTGTACTCAATTTTCTCCAAGGATACATATCAATAGAAACTATAATCACCAGGTCAATAGATTCGATAGTCACAAGAACTTCTTTAATGGGCAATGTTTTTCATGTCATAATTTTGGGCACAAGATACTCAATGTAGTGTTTACAAAACCATCATGACTAGAGAAGCACGAAATCACAGGAATGTAACAGGGATCAAGGGAAGTTCCTATAATAACTTTTATCCTCTTGAAAATGTAATAGAATGCTCAATCTGTAACAACTTTGGTCATGAAGAAACTGAGTGCAGTAGAAAAATATGATAAACATCTCAAAAGAAGTAAATTCCATTAAATCCCAAGATATGGAGAAGGAAGGAATCTCAAACAGAAAGATGTGGTATAGCCTTGTATGCAGAAGGACAAGAAAATCAGTGGTACATCGATAGTGGATGCTCCAAACACATGACAGGTGACAAAGAAAATCCTCACTCATATAATGCCTTAGAAAAGGAAAAGAATGTCTCATTTGGAAATGACTCTCCTGCTGTCATAAAAGGTAAAGGTTTTGTTATCTTTAAAGAAAAGGTTAAAGCTAGAAATGTTATGTATGTAGACAATATAAAGCATAACCTATTGAGTGTTAGTCAAATGTGTGATCAAGGAAATGAAGTGGTGTTTCGATCAAATAGATGTGTTGCTCAGGAAATTGATATAGGAGAGACCGTGATCAAAGGTAAAAGAACTCCAAACAATTTATACATACTCAAGGGAGGACAACAACAGTGTTATCTAAGAGAAAATGACAAAAACTGGCTGTGGCATAGAAGATTGGGACATCTAATCTTTTCTCAAATAAGAGAAGCATGCAGATTCAAGGTTGTTCGTGATCTTCTAGATATCAACATCCCTGAAAATACAATATGAAAACCATGTCAAATCAGTAAGCAAACCAAAGATCACTTCATTGAAAAAGAAGGGTCAGCTAGTAAGCCTCTTGAACTTGTCCATACTGATTTATGTGGACCATCAAGGAAAAGGTCACCTCGTGGAGAAAATACTTTATTTTCTTCATTGATGATTTTTCTAGAATGTGTTGGATAGGTCTTCTAAAGCATAAAGATGAAGCATTTGAAAAGTTTCAAGCCTTCAAATTTTTGGTTGAAAATGAATTAGATCAAAATATCAAATGCCTCAGATTTGATCGAGGAGGGGAATTTACCTTGGATGAATTCTTTGACTTTTGTGAACGACATGGAATAAAAAGGAAATTTTCCACCGCAATGACTCCTCAGCAAAATACAATGGTAGAAAGAATGAATAGAAATGTTCAACAAATGGCTCGAGCTATGCTAGATGAATATGGAACTCCTGCAACCTTCTGGGGTGAAGCTGCATTTGTCGTCGTAACTATTCCCAACCAGGCAAATGTTTGGGTAAATAGCACTCAAACTCCACATGAGCTTTGGTATGGTAAGACTCCTACTATAAAATTCTTTAAAGTTTTTGGAAGAAAATGTTATATCAAAAGGACTGATGAAAAACTTGGTAAGTTTGAGCCTAGAGTAGATGAAGGTATTATTCTTTCTTACTCTTCATAAAGTAAAGGATATAAATTTTATAATAAAAAGACATGGGAAAATTGTCAAAAGTATTGATGTTGTAGTTGATGAAGCATGCAAAATTCAAAAATAGATAAAAATAGAAGATTATGACAGTGAAAAAGATGGGTATTATTTTCCCACATCAAATCACAATGATATTGAGGAAGAAACCAATGAAGCACCATAAGAAGAAATAATGGTAGAATAAAAGACTCCATCTAGGTATGTTCAGAAAAGTCATCCAGAAACTCAAGCTTTAAGGGAAAAAGGGGTAGGTGTACAGACAAGAAGAACTATTACAGAAAACTCAAGCTATCTAGCATTACTATCCTCCACTGAATCTCAAAATGTAAATGAAGCATGCAAAGATGAATGTTGGGCCAAGTCCATGAATGAAGAAGATGAGAAAATTGAAAAGAATAATACTTGGGAATTAGTTCCTAGACCTCATGATAAAAATATTATAGGAACTAAATGGATATTCAAAAACAAGCTGAATGAAAATGGAGAAGTCATTAGAAACAAGGCCAGACTTGTTTGTAAAGGGTATGCTCAACAAGAAGGTATAGATTTTGAAGAAACTTTTGCACCTATTGCTAGACTTGAAGCCATAAGGATGTTTCTTGCTCTTTATAGCTTTCAGAAATTCAAAGTATACCAAATGGATGTAAAATCTACTTTCCTTAGTGGAGATTAGAAAGAAGAATTTTATATTGAACAACTAGAAGGATTCATTCTTGGAAATGATGAAAAACTTTTATGCAGACTCAAAAAGGCTCTCTATGGTCTGAAACAGGCTCCAAGGGCCTAGTATTACCGCCTTGACAAATATCTACACCAACAAGGTTTTACAAAAGGTTTAGTAGATAGCAATCTATATACAAAGATTGAAACTGATAAATTGCTAATTATTGTTGTTTATTTTCATGAAATCATTTTTGGTAGCAATGAAGAATCCATGAGTCAGAAGTATTCTTCAGTAATGCAGCAAGAATTTGAAATGTCCTTGGTTGGTGAACTTACCTGTTTTCTTGGTCTATAAGTTCAACAAAATAAAGATGGTATTTTTCTTTCACAAACCAAATATATTAAACAGATCTTGAAAAGCTACGACATGGAAGATTCTAAACTCGTATGTACCCCAATGGTAACAGGATGTAGTCTCAGCTCAAATGATGAATCAGCAGTAGTACATCAACCAACTTACAATTTCATGATTGGTAGTCTTATTTATCTAATAGGTACCCGACCTGACATCATGCATGTAGTAGGAATAGTTGGAAGATGCCAAGAAAATCCAAAGGAATCACACCTTCAGGCAGTCAAAAGAATTTTCAAATATCTTCAAGGAACTCAAAACTTTGGTTTATGGTATCCTAGAGATATATATCTTACTCTTCATGCATATACAAATGTAGATTGGGTAGGAAGTGTTGATGACAGAAAAAGAATTAGTGGTGGTGCATTCTATATGGGTTCGAAGTTAGTGTCTTGGTTCATCAAGAAACAAAGTCCAATTGTTTTATCTATAGCTAAAGTAGAATATGTGGCCACTGCATCTTACTGCACACAACTACTTTGGATGATGAAAACCTTGCAAGATATTCAGATCACATGTACTCCACCCATCTCCATTCTTTTTGATAATAGAAGTGTCATCAGTATTTCAAAGAACCCAGTCATGCACTCCAAGACCAAGCACCTACCCATTAAATACCATTTTCTATGTGAAAAAGCGCTCATACAAAAGGTCAAATTAGAGTATGTTCCCTTCAAAGAACAGGTTGCTGATATATTCACTAAACCACTACTCAGAGAGACATTTGAATATCTCAAACAAAAGCTGGGAGTAGTTACTGCATCATCCTGCTATTAAATCCATTTTTTCAGAGAAAGGTTATTATACGCGTGTTTCATGAAGTATAGTTTCCTACACACGTGGGTTTCTATGGGTCAGGGAGCGTATATGTTTCTCAGACAAGAAAAACAGTGGGGTAGGCTTTGATATGGGTGCGCTGACTGATATTGATGATTAATGTCTATTGATATGCTTTGTTCATTAATTTTTATTGGACTAACAAATATGCCTTGATCATTGACCTGTTAACAATGCACAGGTAGCACAGGTTTAGGGGGAACATTAGCCTTCATGTACATTTAGCATTGTTGGCATTATGGTTACTGATTCCATCTATGGCTTTAGATATTTATACCATTTGTTGCTTAAGTCATGTAAAATTCTAGGGTGTGATATGTATTCTCATACATTTGAACGAGTCCTTTTAGACAAATGATGTAATTTGTATCCCCACTTTACATGGGATGGATGATGTAATATTCATCGTTTCTATTGTATAAACAATTGTTATATCCCCATTTGGTTGGGAGATGGATGTATGTATGAGTCATTGGTGATAGGAAGGTCGTCCTCACATAGTTGAGTTATAGAGTCATGTTATTCCTTTAGAAAATATTTTTTACAGACTTTGCATGTGCTCAGGGGTAGCATGGATGGTTTTAGTGCATCTCAGCATGTACAAAAGGGAATTCAACATGTACCCAGGGGGAGCATGAACAACATAATGTATGTCAAAGGGAGAAAATATCTTGGTCCACCCTTTGCCCTTGATGTCAAAGGGGGAGAGTCAATTGGTGTTGTTGTTGCCATCAAGTCCAAAGGGGGAGATTGTTGGCATTATGATACAGGTGTTTTCCTTGATGGCAACTCACTGAGATGAAAGATCACAGTGCAACAGGTTAACAACTAAGAATTATAGATCAGACTCCAAAGAATGAAGAATTGATATCTATATATATATATATATATATATATATTATATATATATATATATATATATATATATATATATATATATATATAGGTTCACCTTGTCTAAACTACATATACATGCAGGTTTATTGAATAAAAGGAGCATATATGTACACATGCACTTTCAAAGAAGGAAAAGTGTGTATATCCTAGAAAACCAAAAGTTTTTGGTCCAAGGTATTTCTTGGTCCAAGGTATTTGATTGGTCCGAGGTATTTGGTCCAAGGTATCGGTCCTAAGTAGTTTTGGTCCATGGTATTGAGAAAGGCCTAAAACTATATAAGGAGGAGAAGATCATTAGGCCAAGAGGGTTCAAGGGATTTGAATATCTTATGAAGTGTTGGATCATATACGCAGGTTAATGAGCTTTTGATAGTTTGCTTGATCTGATCTAAGGATGCACCTATAAGGTTGATGAAGGTTGATGGACCGGGATCATAAAGGCTTAAGAGTATTATCATTATGTGGCTTGATCTTGAACAGTCTAGATCTGAATACTGACGCATGTTTTATTCTATAAATGTGATGATCTGGGTATGAATGAAGTCTGGAATAGTTGTGATGTTTTAAGTTAGAATTTATAGATCTATACCCAGGTTCACTTTAGTAAAAGAGTGTATACACTCTGGTTCAGCATATCAAAGTAGTGTATACATCATAAATTTGAATTTACAGATCTGTACGCTGGTTCCCTTTCGTAAAAATGCATATAAATGTTGGTTTGACACATGGAAGTAACATATACCTTATGAAGTATGATGTTTAAAGTTTTAGTTATTTCTATTTGTTATTGCAGAGTTCTGGGTTCTACTTTGTGTTCTCGTGACTATATTTTGGTGACAATGTTCTAAATGATTAGATTTATTGATCGTGATCTACTTTAGTGATGATGGGTTGCCAAGTGATTGATTGACTTAGTTGTGGTTGATTCCGAAAGTGATGTTTGGATTTTAGTGATTGGTTCATGCAGATGTATTTGATGGTTGTATTGCAGTTATTATTTTCTAAATTTCAATGTTGTTGATTGGTCCAATATGAAAATTGGATGAAACGTGGCCTTTAGATTGTTGTGTTGTGTTCTAAGAGTATCCAGTCTAAAAATTCATGAAACATGGTTGTTGGTGGAACAATGGAGTTTTCTGTAGGCTGGAACCTTTGTACTAGTAAACATATTGGCTAGTACAAGAGCTAGGGGATTGTAGCTCCCTTCCAGTAGTAGCTAGAGAAAAAGGGAAGGTTTTAGCCTTATGTATGTGGGCGCCTGCGTACTGGTATGAGTCTGCACTAGTATAAGATTGTAAACATATTTTCTTATTATTAAAAAGATGACAGAGACAACATCAATGGGTGGTTTTTACCCACATTGGGTTTCCACCTTATATGTTGGTGTTCATGTGTGTTGCTTATGTGCGATGCTTTATTTTTCTTTTACTGCACTGATTAATAAATCTTTGATATACAGGTTTAAGCTCAATACATGATAAATTGTCTAAATAAAAAATTCTTTGCATACACGTTGGTTGCTTTAAGTATAGTCACGTGTACAGGCTAGTTCACTTCACTAAAGTAGCGTATATAAATTTGTTTGGGAAATAAAATTATAGATATGATAATACTAATTCACCCCCACTCTTATCATTATTTCCAACATAGCCAGGTAATCTGCATTGCTTCATCTGCATCAATTTATTCAACCCCCATATTTAACTCTTCCTCATCCAAGACCAAGGGTTCCATCGGCTGCTTTCCCCTATCCATCTGACCCTTTTTTCTAACCTCTGTTGGATTCTTGCATGGAGATTTTTGTATGGTGCTTTCTATGGTTTATTTTGTTTCTTTTCTCCTACGATAGAGGTAGTGGGTTTATACCTCAATGACCTAGGCATTGGGGTAGGTATGGGTTGTGTTTAATTCACTCTCTCCCATAATACTTCCTTTTTCAACTTAGGTAAATCCACCTCCCATGCATGTCCTTGCTGTGAAAACTTCTCCCATGTCTCTTTCCAATCCCCTCCAGACATGCAGCAATCATCGTGGCACAAACTAAAGCACAAAATATCAAGGAAATTTCTTAGGAAGAAAAGTTTTCGAATGGGGAGTAGGGTGTTGTATTTATAGACTATTTTGAACTCAAATCCATTTGTTCCCTCCAAATATCCATCATTACAACTCTTTTGGTAGAAAATTTCCAAAGATATGCACCTTAAATTCTCTCCCCCCGCTCCCTTTAATGGAAAGATAGCCATCCAATCATCTACAGTGCTTCCAATGGTCACTTTTTGGCCAGGTTGCGTGGGACCCACCATGATGGCACATCTCATTCGTTGGAGCTCCCCTCTCTGCCTTTCTCATAATCATCGCACAACCCCTTCGCTTTGCCAAACTGTCCATCTCGTAGTGTAGTTTATAGTCTCACACTTCCTTAGAAGTGGTTGAAGTACTAAGATTTTCCTACCTTCATATAGTCATCGAATAGGGGTGGGAACACCTCTATATAGCTTCAACTTGATCCCATTGATTTTACCTAGAAATAGCTCCCAGTTTAGCTTCACGAGCTAAACTACACCTCCATCCGTCATCTCCTTAATGACATATGGTCCCAACCAATGCATCTAAAATTTTCCTCGAAACTTCCTAAAATTTCTATCATATAGTAGCAGTAAATATCAAATTTTAAAGGTGTGTTGCTTAATGTGGCAATCATGCCATGGCTTTTCTTGAGCCTTCTGCACCTCCTGATGAAAACTTGCCAAGAAGCAATCTTATTCCAACTCAATTATCTGTGTGAGGTGTTCCTCCATGATATCCCGATCCACAATTTATGTGATTGCAACAATCCACAAGCTGGGCATGATGTGCTCCGCTGGGAGCATGACCTCTTGTCCATAAACCAGTTTGAATAGTGTTTGTCCAAACTGTTGTAACATTATTTGGTTTTGATAAGTTAGTATATTAGTCAAAATTAATTTTAGAATGTTAAGTTAAGATATGGATGAAAAAGAAAGAAAATTTAAAATGTTAGGCCAATTTAATGTTTTATAGGCATCCATATCAATAAAATCTTAGGTGTAAGTTCCCCTAAATAGAGAAGGAAAAAAAGAAACAAAATGTTAGGGAAGAAAAAAGAAAAGAATGGCTTCATTTCATATTTTATAAATGCGTAGGTTGCTAGTCAAAATGTGCCATAAGTCAAATATCAAGTGTGATTTTCATGTGAAGAGGAAAAAAGGAAAGGAGTAAAGGTTTTTCTCTAAGGTTTTATATATCGATTAATTTTGGTATTAATGCTTATTCCTAAGTTTAAAACCCCCAAATCATCACTCCGCTCATATTATCCTCCACCCACTTATTCCTAACTTCATTACCCCCGTCATACATTGCAAATATTCCTTATCATTCATTAAATTGTTTTCCTGACCCCACTAAACAGCCTGTCACCTCACGATTAACTCTTTGCCATCGTTCACTCCATCTCTACCCATCTCCCATGATCTGAAGGCCCACATCACATTTCGCCTCCCTCGCACCATCTAAACTTTACCGTCGAGGGGGGGTGGTGTCCGAAATGGGTGGTATATGAAACCGCGCCCTCTCCTACGTGTTAGTGCTAGAGCTTTCTAAACCCCCCTCAAGTGAAACCACTAACTTCTCTCCCCCCTCCCTCCGGAAAGTAGTTTCCCTCACTCCCGATACTTCTCTCCTAACTATTGCACTCCTTCGACTCACCTTCTGCTACGTTATTTTCCCATTAAATCCACCAATCAACTCCATTCACTCCAGAATTAACCCGTTAAGAAATTAATTGTTTATCCATTAATTTAATAGGCCCATGCCACCTCCAATGGAAAAACTAGATCAATTATATAAACCCCCCTTTCACTTGTGAACAGGTTATTGAACTCATGAATTATCACTATTAATGATTTGTTATAGGTTTGTTGGACTAAAATTTCAACCATTTCTACTTGCCAATGACACTGTTTCCTCATTCTTTTAGGTCTATTGCCTCTGTTCTTGCCTCCAAAACCTGACTCCTCTCTATGTATTCAAGCCTCCAATCTTTTTTCACTCTTGTCCTAAGCTTTATTCAAAAATGCCCACAAAGGACAAAGGACCAGAGCAACCTATTAATCCTCTGAATTATCCTCCCATAGATTTTCATCACATACCGATGGCTGACAAATACTTCAAAATCCATGAAACTCTGAACGAATTCGACCTTTTTGAGATGTATTGTTGGCTTGAGGACAAATACATTGACAATTCTGATGAAATTTAGTTGTGGGAGTCCAATTTACCAAACTATATTTTTCCTTGTACCCATAGCACCCCAGAGTTTATCAAGAAGTGCCATGCATTTTATTTACCAAGCCAAAGGTCCATCATTGCCCCCACTAGAGAAATTTCGTTTACCATCACTCCTCAGGCCATAGATTAGATGATGCAGGCCCCCATAGTAGAGAATGCCACCCCCTTTTACTATGAAGCACTTGTTGATTTATACCAAAAATTAGACTTTTCCAAGAGGGCCCAAACTCTTGAGTTGTTCTTGACACAGAATGCCCCATCGCCAAAGAAAAATCCTCCTTATCCCTCTTCTATTTTCCCTAAGAGAGCCAACCAGATTATCACAATTGTCTCCTACCTCCTTGGCTACTACTCTAATCAGTGGGTAGATGGGGCCATCATAGGATTTCTATCCATTTTCTCTGTTCATTCTAAACCCTCCATTGTGTTTCACTTCAGAAATTTTCTTGCAGAGTCAATTCATCAATAGCTTATCAAATTCCTAACTAAGGAGGTATTCAAGTATTATTCATTTATTAGTTTATATGTTATTATACTTTCAAGGAGACAACATCAACCTTGCTTTGCAAAAGCTGGATGAGAAAGGAAACCAACATTCAGTTATGTTTTGGACTACTCTGGTGATGAAGGAACAGATGGAATACACATATAAACAATTTTTAGAGATTTTTTTGCATCCAGTGATTGGTCTTCCGAGCAAAAGGATAGAACCAAGGATCAGTGAGGAAATTAGAAAGGTGTTGCAGCTGTTAGACCAAGTTCAAACAGGGGATTAGTACCTCTACCAAAACTATACTGAACTAAGAATATTTGGATGTGAGTTTGCACCTTACAAGATACCTAAATTCCTCCCAGTGAGGGTTTTCTCCCTGGAGTACATAACGCAGATGCTAAATATGGATGAAATCCACTTTGTTGCTACCAAGAAGAAGTCCGAGTTAAAATCGAAACACAGATTGGGCCTTTCATTTGCAACACAATATTAGTAGGGGAAGAAGCGGACAAGCTGCTAAAGGAAATGTAGTTCAACCTAAGCTTTAACTAGTCATATGATCCATTAGGGATCATTTCTAAATTAAGAGTAGAAACCAAATCTACTCCTTATTTTCACACAGCTAGGCGAGAGATAGAGAAGTAAAAAATTTAGTTAGAATGGGTTGAGAATAGACTACAAGAGGCAAAAGAACATCTGGTACCATAATCTCTAATACAGACTCCTACCACGCAGGAGAAAACAACTGATAGAAGAAGAGAGGAAGAGTCCCCTTTAGGGACTGACATTTTCAATGAAGGATTCAATATCATGTACACAAAGAAGGCCAAGCTTAGTTCTAAACTAAGCCTTAGAAAATATTTAGAGCAAGAGACCATTATCACCAGCAATGAGCCACTTGTTTCCTCATTAGTGGGTGATCAAAACACACAGTCTCCCACCACCTCCATGACTTCACAGAAGCAACAACAAATTATGAAAACTAACACATCTACTTCAGGGGGGATAGAGAAAAATGTAATCGACATCTTTAAGGAGATAAAAGTCAGGAATGAGGCCTTGAAGATCAACACCTACAACTAGTTTTAGAAGTAGAATTCTAGTGCTCAAAGAAGGTTGTTGTCAGCCTTTGATTCAGAAAAAGGGAAAATGTAAATGGTATTCCTCCACAAAAAAGTTCCCCCACCCAAGGTAGCATCAGACTATAAGAAGAAAACTTTTGAATTTGATGTAAAGGATATACATCCCATTGACCAAATGGAGATGCATAAGAAGACTGGGGAAATGATATTTTCAACTATCACTAACACTACCATGAGTTTATCAAAACTACAATTTACCTTAGGAAATGTACAATCACAACTGGAGATGGAGAAGGTCTCTGCAATTGCCAAAGACGTTAGGATTAAACTCTGGAGGATTTGGTGATCAAAGTGGGTTATGACCCTTCAAACGTTGATGTTGCATAAGCGTTAATAAAGAAAAATAATTTAGACATAGCAGCATTAAAGGAGTAGTTAAAGTTGCTATCTACAGAACATCCTCTAGCCAAGGATATTCAAGGGATAGGGACACAAAAGGAAGATATGATGAAGCTCATCATGGAGAGAGTGGACAACTGAAGCAAATGGAGGCAAAGATGGAGAAGTTGATTAAAGAAAAGGAGAAATATTCTAAAAGGATGGTTGCTCCTTTGGAAGAACTTACTATCACATCCATTCCTATAGCCATATCTACTACAACAAGTACAGGGGATGATGCAGATCAATTGGAAAATGTAGTACAAAACATGTCTCTTTAGACTGAAGAGATCAAAAATTTACAGGATCGAGTGAAACTTTTATAGGATCATCAAAAGAAAACTGATGTTTTGTATGCATAATAGCTTCAGAGAGCAAAAAATTAGATAGAGACATGGAAGAAGTCAACAACTAAATATTCTATTGGCCATACCCCGGGTCATGTTAAAGAAATAATATGGAATAATCTCATTTAATAAATATATGAAATATGGCCTTCTATCCATATTATTTTTACAGAAGGAACTCATGGAGAAATAAAAGCAGACCTTTGCCACTATCAATGCTTAATTGGGAGAAATGCCTACTATAGCCAACAACATCATAAAGTTCCTCAATTCTAAAAAATAGATATGAGTTGGATGATCTAGGATTGGATGACAGAACATAAAATATTCTGGAGGTGGTCCAGGTGGATATTGGTGGCCACCTGCCAAGTCCACCTGGACCCCCACCATTGTCTTTCTCAGCATTTTCAGTTTCCTTAATTGTAGCACAACTTACTATTTTTAGCAGTTTTTCGGGTCTCGAACTTCCGGAGCCGTTTTGAGGCCCTAAACGACGTTTTTTGGGAATCCAAGGGAAACACCGGTCCATGGAACATGGCCCGGTGTTGCCATTCCAACAATGATAGTGCTCGAATAGATCTTTCTAATGAGCTATTGTACGCGTCAAACGGATATCATATGCTAAAGTTACGACCCCAGGAAGTTGATGTACCAACTTACCCCCAAACGGGGCCCACAGTTTGGTGTTTCATCTCCTAGGGTTAGGTTTTGGAATGTTAAGGGTTTTTTCATTGTTTCTCAACAATAAATAGGCCTTCGAGCCTCATTGTAACACAGTTCAGAGGCATGTAGCCATCACATCTCTTCTCAGAGATAAGCTACCATCGCCCTAGCTAGTTTATTTCCATTTATGATTGTAAGCATATTTCAGTGTTTTCCATTAATGAAATGAAGTATTATTTCCGCTGCATATTTGTGTATATGGTTATCTCTGTAATTTGTTGCGTTCCTGTTTGAATCCGGATCAGTGGTATCAGAGCGGTCTGCTTTTTCTCTGTTTTTCTTTGCATGTCCCCAACAAGGTCGGGATATAAGGAGTTAGGGCTTGAACTGGTTGAACCTTTGCAAGACCAGCCTCGCAAATCCCGACGGCCTCCCATGGCAGACGAGAAGAAAGACGAGGGGGAAGGAGATCCCATCAAAATCTTGCTCGAAGAAGTGCTCGCGACAACGGAACGCGATGATGGACAGTTTTGCGCAGATCCTTCAGCGGCTCCCCAGAAGCGGCGCATCGGCTTCCAGCAGCTTCTCTGGAAACGCCACACCCTTTAAGGTACAAGTTAATTTTGAAATCCCCATATTCGAGGGTCAGATAGACGCCGATGCCGTAGATAAATGGTTAATTCTGCTAGAGGGTTATTTTTCTGTTCATGAATTTTCGAGTCGGAAAAAGATTGTTTTGCTCTTCTCAAAGCAGCCCCCCACGTCAAGGACTGGTGCGGGAAACCTACTGGCGAGAGAAGGATTGGAAGTACTGGCTCACTATTTCAGCCAGCCCACCTGGAACGTCGTCCGGAATGCACAAGGAGCAAGATACCCTGTCGGGAGCTATGAGGATGAATACATAAGTGGACCACGCTGCGGCAGGGAAGGGACCAAGACGTGCCGGAGTTCACCAATCTTTTCCATACCCTTCGCACAAAGTTGGGTATCAAGGATTCGGAGCAACATTTGATACTAAAATACCGTGGCTGCCTGCACAAGTACATCCAGGAAGAAATACAATTCCTAGACATCCCCTCGCTCGGCGCAACATACCGGTATGCCGTCAAGGTCGAACAGAAGTTGAAACAAAAGAAGCGAGATTTCGGATCTGCGAATCCAAAACAGGGGAAAGGTGCCCCTAAACCACAAAACAAAGGACAAATCCAAGGCGGGACAACCCAAGACAACCAGCCGAAGCTGCAAGCAAAGAACAGTGCCCCAAAGTCGAGAAAGGACACTGGAAAATGGTGCGAGTTCCATAAGAGCTCCACTCACAACACAAGTGAGTGTCGGGCCAAGCAGTCACTGGTGGCTGAGCTAAAGGTTTCTGAATCAGATCCATGTTCCGACTCTGAGTCAGAAACTGATAAGGGGTATGAAAAAGGGAAGCAGATCATTGATGCGGACCCCAGCGCCACTGTTGCCACCGCAAAGATCCAGAAAAAAACCCGAAGATCCAGAGGAGGAGGAGCGTCTCTTCCACTCCCAGATGTGGGTAAAGGGCTCCCCGATACAGTTCATTGTTGATAGCGGGAGTCAAAAGAACCTCATCTCGGCCGAGGTCGTGAAGCGGTTGGGCTTACCGACCACAGCACATCCACAACCATACACCATTGGGTGGCTTCACCAAGGACGAGATCCTCGCGTGAGCCAGCAGTGTCGCCTTCCGTACAACATCAAGCCCTTCACGGATGAGGTATTGTGTGACATTGCTCCCCTTGAGGTTTGTGATGTATTACTAGGACAACCATACTTGTGGAAGCGACATGCTGTGTATGAATCAAGGCCCCGTGCTGTTATTATTACATTGGGAAATAAGTTGTTCAGGATACCAGAGGTAGCACCACCTGCCGCCACCTCTTTGATTACTGCAAAACAATGCAGTAAGATCATTTCCAAAACCAGGAAATTTGTTTTCCTGATGATACGCCCTCAAGAGAAGAAGAAGACAGTGGTCGCGACCTCCAAACGGGGTCCCTCTGCATGGTAGCTACAGATGGACAAGATTGTGGAGGAGTACGAAGACATCTTCACCTCCCCGGCAGGGGTTCCTCTGCACTGTCAAGTCAAGCACTCCATCGATCTAACACCAGGGGCGCCACTACCCAATGGACCAATTTATCGGCGATC
>APFE031350302.1:0-14014 GCA_000404065.3 Pinus taeda
AGAAGTATTGTATGTTTTTGAATTTTCTTGGGGTCAAATATGTGAACTCATTTTCCAATTGATGTCCTCTCAACTCGTCCATATTTCCAAATAACCCATCCAACCTAGTTCATGCATAATTGGGAGTTGTACAAGAATCAATATGGAGGATAGAATCTATAGAAATGGACAAGCATGAGAACACATAATCCATATCCATTTTGTTAAAGTACCTTTCCTTCACTAGAGATAAATTGATATTTTCTTTAGTATGTGTAATGTCTATAAATTTCCTTACTTCATATTAGAAAAAATATCTCTGGATTCCCCTGAAATAGTTGAATGGAGTATGAAACACAATGATAATTAGTTGATCCATTCTGTTTGGATTGTTCAATTCTATATGACATACAATAATATGAGTACATTTGTCACAAAATCCTTAAATTATTTGATACCTTGTTGTATTGTAAGGATCAAAAGATCTAGTTGTATAAAAAACATTCACATTAACAACTGCATGAGAAAGAGTGAATATAGAATAAAATAACACTCAAATAGACTAAGAGACTGAAAGACTAATTTGAATTTCCTACGAATGGACTAAACAACTACTTGACTAGATTACAATTAAATAGAAAAATCATAGAGAGAGTAATGTGCACTAGGTATGGTTCCTTGTGCATGCACAAATTATAGAAAAGAAACTCTTAGATCCAATTATCTAGCCGAAAAATGGATTTTTATCATGTAAAATAGAGTTAGGGTCAATAATAAGGTTGGATAAGGATAGACTGAGTGATAAACAAGTGATAACTATAGTAAGAACTCACACATGAAAGCCTAACTGAGGAACTCATGAAATACTCCAAGAATAGAACTAAAAGTCAAAGGATAAGGATTCTTATGATAAAAGGATAAGAATATAAGGTTTTGGATCATGAATGTTGCTAGAAATAGGAGGGAATTATGCACTTGTGAATAACTAGGTTATGGATAGGGAACTGTGGAGTAATGCATAAGATATATTCATGTCACTTCCTAGTCAACGCCTAATCACTACCACATGTCATCATACATGAAAAATCATATGAAAAATAGGGATACTATAAGTTGTAACTTCCAAAAATAGTAGGAGGTAATGCATCTGTACGCCAACAAGTGAAGCAAACCTTTATAAAGAAATTCATGTGTCATTGCAATTCTATAAAACCTAGAGACGAGTTTTTTAGAATGATACAAAGAGAGAGTGAATCCCTAGAATATTATAAAGAAATATCTCAACTTAGTTAGAAGAGAAAATATATTTGCATGATAGATCAGGAATCCTAAAAAATTGTGCTTCTTAGAGGTGTGAGTGAAGAGTTAAGTAAGGCTTTGAACCTGGAGAAATTTTCTAGTTAGCTTACGATGGCATAAACAAAGTGTTCAAAAAATACTCTTTGTCTATAAGTAAAAAGAACAAGGGTTGTAGAAATTATTCCCCACAATATTGAAAATCTATAGCTACAAATCTCACAGAAAATGAAATACAAAAGTTGTTAGAATAATAATTTAAAACAATGTTTTACATTTATTGGATATGTAGATGAGCACCATGAAGATAAAGATGAATTAAGAGGATGTTATTATAGTCTTATTCATTTTCTGCCTCAAATGAAGAAAGAAACATGCAATAAGTAGAGAAAATGTTAACAATGGAAATTTATCTTAAATTTTAGAAACCTTCAACGAATCCTACTAGTCTCTAATATGAAAACTATAAAATATTGGGTATATTTTTGTTAAAACATTAAAATTTATTATGTTTTTATATATACTCTCTATATGATTTTGGTGATATTTAATGTAAAATTATTTTATATTATAAGACTTGGGCAAATTATTTTTATAAAAAAAGGAAATTGGTGAATCTTTTATTTGGAGAAACCATGGAAAATTAGCCCACCTACAAACATTAGCCCCTAAAATTTTTCATGTGAATAAGGAATGAACAAATATCATAGTGGATTTCTATGGAAGTTGTGAAGAGCATAATACAATGAGAAAATTATCTTCATTACGTAGGCTAAAGGAATCATACCAAAGCACACAACGTAGCATAGAGAGGCTATGATTCATTAATAAAAGGAGTAAAGGACCAACATTACATTCCTAAAAAGATATTTGAAAAATATAGAACAAGGTAGTTAGGCCTCTTAGTAAGATCTCCATTATTCTGAAAAGCTAGAGAAAGAAAAGACCTACACCAAATAAAAGAATGAGTCGATAGATTAGTTAGAGAAGACAAGGATTTTCTTTTGTATATAGTACTTGGAAGAGTATAACTTGTGTGTATAAACACTTTTATCGAGACGAATCAGCATACAGATCTGTAAATATTAACTCATAACTTCGTTGCTATTCCAAACTTTTGAAAAATCGAGATCTTGACTGGTGTATACAATAAGATTCGGCCCAACAAATATCAAATCATTCAATGATAAGTCATTTTAGGTCTCATGATCCTGATCCAACATTGAATTCAAGGTGCACAAAATATTTCAAATCAAATCACCAACATAGCCCCTGCAACATGAAATATACTTTAGACAAAAGTATTTATTAGAAACCCATTCACTTGCGCCCCCTAGCCTAATGATCTTCCCCTCCTTATATAGTTTTAAGCCTTTCTCAATACCTCAGACCAAAACCAATTAGGACCAATACCTTGGACCAAATAGCTCAGAACCATACTCGGACCAAATATCTCAGATCAAAACCACTTAGGGCAATTACCTTCGACCAAATACCTCGGATCAATACCTTGGACCAAAACCTTGATTTTCCAACGTGTACATGCTTTTCCTCTTATGAGAGTGCATGTATATGTATATAGTGTTTTTGTTCTATATATTGTATACTTTTTTTTCACTAAGTGGACCTATGTATACTTCTTAAACTGCTTTGCATCAAGATTTTCCTTCACCTTCTTTATTCTGATCAGTGGATCTTAGTTCCATCTTCGTGTTCTTTTGCACCACTTCTGTGTTACCTCTGAATATTCTTGTTGTATTGTGAGTTTCCTTTTATCGAAGCTATATTGACCTGTTAGTGAGTTTCCATCAAGGACAACACTGGTATGATAATGCCAACAATGACATACAAATACTATCCTTCAACTTGAAAATAGATCAATTGTTACTCTAGAAGGAATTTTGCAAGACATCATTATACCAATTAATTCTCGGGAGTATCCAACACACCATTATTTTAAAAACTAAATCTAGACTCAATGGGTATCCAATTATCCTAGGTAAACCTTGGATGGTCACAACCAATGCATTGATAACTATAGTTCAACATATATGACCTACTAATCGCCATATAACCCCCATGTTAACCCTAAAGCCCCTTATTAATCGAGATATATTGGGTAATTACATTTCTATTTCTATTATTATCTAGGCTAGTACCTTTAATGGTCCCATTTTAATGTAACTATATCCATTATCTCTTATATATGTAGCAAGGAGACCTAGTCATAAGATCATCAAGTATTGCCTTCTACATTGTATTCATTGTAAAAAGAGGTTATCCCCTTGAATATTTTGGGTGTATGTTATATTATTTCCATGACTAGTCACACATGCGGGGGTGGTAGGCCTCGATGTTCTTTGCACCAGATGCAACATGGGCATCATAGAGGGGGTGGCAGCCCCCTCCTGTTGGGGGGTTTATAAGGGAACGGTAGCACCACAACATGGGGATCAGGGTAGCAACCAAGATCCTTTTTTACCTATATATATGTTGACCCAAGGGTGGTGGGAGGACCTACGAATGGTTTTTGTGCATGGGTTTTGCACATGTTTTTGGGCATGATGGCTTTCTGCACAATATATTTTGTAGATCCAGTGAAACAAACTACAGTTATGTGATAATCGAGGGATAATTTATTGGGATTTATGAATACTTTGACATGTATATATATGCATTGTAACATTGAAAGAAACATAATGAAAAAATTAATCTGGTAGCCTCAGTTTTGGAATCTAGGGGAAAATCTTTGTGTATTTATTTTATTCTCTAGTCATTGTATATTTTCTATTTTAAGAATTAGTGTTCAGGTAATTGTTGTACAGGGTTAAAATCTACATTTGGTATCAGAGTTGGTCATGCCTCAAGGGAATACCTTTGTTGTTGAAGTGTTTTTCTGGGGCCTGTGGTAGACACTATTCAATGGGAGATCTATGAGATCGATTCTTGTAGTGAAAGAAGATGGCAAGCAGTGGGAAGATAGAGATTGAGAAATTTATTGGTCAGAGTTTGGAGTTTTCGAAGCTCAATATGGAGGATCTATTAGTCGAAAAATATTAGTGGGTCATGGTAGATCTATGTATTAAACCAATGAAAATGTTAGCAGAAGACTAGGCGATGTTGGATTGGAAGGCAAAGAGCACATATGGTTTTGGATATCAAATTTAGTATTGTTGAATGTATCAGGGGAAGATATGTCGAAGGATTTATGGGTCAAGTTAGGGACTTTGTAGCAATAGAAGTGTTTGTTGAACAAATGATTCCTACGGAAAAATATGTATAATCTGAGAATGAAGGAAGGAGACTTGGTGATAAAGCATCTAAATGCATTTAATAATGTGCTAAGAAGGTTGTTATATGTTCGTATAAAAATTTTAGACAAAGATAACTGCATAAGTTTTTTGTGTTCTCTACCAGATTTGTGGGATAGTCTAGTTGTTGTAATAGGTAGCAATACAACTACCCTTAATTTTCATGAAATAGTTTCATCCTTGCTATCAAAGGAGATGAGACGAAAAAATATTGAGAGCTAGAATGGAGATGCCTGAAGACGGTCCTTGAGCAGAAACAAAAATAAGTCCTCGAGAAGGAGATCTAAATCTAGAGGGAGATATAAGTCTCGAGGAAAACCTGTAAATGTATGTTAGAAATGTGGAAAGGAAGGGCACTACAAAAGGTATTGTTGATCTAAAGCTCCTGAGAAATGAAAGGGATCTTATGATACTCCTTCTCTAGAGGTGAAAACCACCATAGATGAAGGTGGGGATGTTTACTTGCCTTCTTCTTTAGGTACACATGTAGATCATGAGGCATGGCTAATTGAATAAGGTGCATCCCTTCACTTCACTCCTTATAGGGAGTCATTCTGCGAGTATGAAAAATATAATGGTGGTAATGTCTTCTTAGGGGATGATAGGAAGGCTAGGATCATCAGAAACCTAAAAGTAATGTTGATGTTGCAAGGTGGAAGGGTTATAACACTTCTTGTTGTTCTACATATTCATACATTGGCTAGAAATATAATTTCTATAAATAATATGGATGATGCAAGTGTGAAAATAGTGCTCGAGAAAGATACCTACAAGATGGTTCGCTGAGCATTGGTATTGAGGTGATGATTTCATATTGGAACTATGCACACGTTTCTTGGTAGCACTAGTATTGATGGGTGCAACAGTTCTATGGTTCTTGTAAGTGGAGTAGAAAAACAAATGGTCTCTCGAGAAACAATCATGTTAAGGCATCAAAGGATTGGATATAGTGGAGAGAAGGGCCTTTGAATACTTCACGGTAATGGTATGGTAGAAGCTATGTCTAATGTTTGTCTCGATTTCGATTTCTACAAACATTTTTTATATGGGAAAAAAATTGGGTGAGTTTCCCCACTGGTGCTAAGAGCACATTAGAGCATGTGCATAGTGATGTGTTTTGACCTATGTTGGTTCCATCACTGGGTATTTTTGTTACGATGTATCCTTTATAGATGAATTTTTAAGGAATACATGGATATATATCCTTAGGGAGGAATCTAAAGTCTTTGACAACTTTTAGGAATTTAAGGCTCTCATGAAAAATCAAACAGAGAAAAAAATGAAGGTGTTGAGGACAGATAATGGTGGAGAGTTCTACAAGAAGGAAGTTCAGCCTTAAATTATGTTGTACGGCCTACCTAGAAAAGCGTGCAAGCTGCCACAAATATGCTGTATGGATTTCCTCGATTTCTGTGTAGAAAAAAACTAGCAATACAACTATACGGATTTGCTTCGATTTACATGCCAAGGTACAACCACTTGCTGTATAGATTTCTGCTCCTCGATTTCTATGCACTTGCTGTATGGATTTCTAGGAACTCATGCCCAAATTCTACCTTTCACTGTGTGCTAACTAAGCTGTAGGGATTTGCTAAAATGCTGCCTTGTAATGTGTGCCAAGTTGTTGTCTCCTTCTCCTCCCTGTCCAGAAATCTCCCTTGCTCTCTTGTCGTCCTTATCTCAATTTGCTTAGAAAAAATGAATGACCTTTTCCTCCTCTAATCTAACCCTAAGTAACTTTTGGGGAACCCCTAAATCCAATGGGTGAAATAGATTGAGATCTACGGCTGAGATCAAATGTTCATTTAAATCTCACTTTCTATTTTTTAATTCACCCCACTTTAATAAGGACCCACTTAGTCATTTATTTCCAATGTCACTTTTCTTTTCTAATTTTACATTGCCTTTATTAAAGTCAGTTTAAAATTAGACATTAGTAACTTTATCACTTAAAGTCACTTTTAAATTAGATTTGACTTTATAAAAATTATAAAGTCACTTTAGGAGAAAAATTAAATTATTTTGGATAGTTTTCCCTAGGCCAAAGATCAAAGCCCTAGGGAACCACCTGTCCTTCGGTACCAAATTTCAACAAATAAGGGTATTGTTTAGTATTCGATGAATGTATGTCATATCTCAAAGATACAATAAGTAAAACCCCAATGAATTTACACTAACCAAGCTTATCCTACTTTAGCCAACCCTAACATAGCCTAACCTAGCTTGACCAAGCTTACTCTAGCCTAGCCTAACCTAATTTAACATATTCTGACCTAGCCTAACCTATCCTAGATTAGCCTACTTTAGCCTAACTTACTCTAGCTTAGCCTAACCTAGCCTATGCTAGTCTAGATTACTTTAGCATAGCCTACTCTCGCTTAGTTTATCCCATCACACACTAGCCTAGCCTAACTTAGCACACACTAGCCTATCCTACTTTACTCTAGACCAACCTACTATACTCTAGGTTATGCTACCCTAACCTACTTTATCCTAGCCTAGCCTAGCCTAGCCTAGCCTTTCGTAGCCAACTCTAGCGTAACCTAGCCTAGCTTACTTTATCCTAGCCTAGCTTAGCTTATCCTAGAATAGCTTACTCTATCCTATCTTACCGTAGCCTAGCCTACTCTTTCCTAACTTATTCTATCCTACCTTAGCCTAACCTAACCTACCCTAGTCTAGCCTAATCTATCCTAGCTTAGCTTACATTGGCCTAGCGTTCATTTCCTACTCTATCTTAACCTACTCTAGCCTAGTTTAGCATATTCTACACTAGTCTACTCTTTCCCAGCCTAGCCACGCCTATTATAGCATAGTCTAGCCTAGCCAAGCCTATTATAGCATAGTCTAGCCTAGCCTAACCTACATAGCATAAACTACCATATCCTAACCTAGCCTAAGCTACCATAAACTAACCTAGTCTAGCCTAGCCTACTCTAGCATAACCTGCTCTCGCCAAGCTTGACCTAGCCTAGCATTGCCTAGCCTGCTCTAACATAGTCTAGCCCACTATAACATGGCCTAGGTTGGACTAGCCTAGCTTAGCATTTCCTAGCCTACTCTAGCCTATGCTAGTCCACTCTAGCCTAGCCTAACCTATACTAGTATAGCCTAGCCTAAACTAGCCTACTTTGGACTAGGCTACTCTAGGTTACGTTAGTCCACTCTAGCCTAGCCTAACCTATACTAGTATAGCCTAGGATAATCTAGCCTACTTTGGACTAGCCTACTCTAGCCTAACCTAGAATAGCATGGCCAACTCTATCTTACTCTCGCCTAGCCTAACATACTTTAGCCTAGTTTATCCTAGCCTAGCATAGTCTACCCTAGCCTAGATTAACTTAGTGTTGCCTAGCCTTGCCTAGCTTTACCTTTCCTATCCTATTCTAGCATAACCTACTCTACCCTAACATAGCCTAGCTTACTCGAGCCTACTCTACTCTAGCATAACCTACTACAATGTAGCTTAACAACTTTGGCCTAGCTTAGCCTAATCTACACTAGCATAGCCTAGCCTACTCTTACCCTACTCTAACCTACTTTAGCTTAGAATACTCTAACCTAGCCTAAACTATCCTAGCCACCTTTATTAGCCTAGCCTAACAGACTCTATCCTTCTCTATCTTAGCCCAATCTAGCCTAGCCTAGCCTACTCTAGCTTAGCCTACCCTAGCCTAGTTCAACCCATGCTTTCTTAGCCTTTCCTAGACTTACCTTGCCTAACCTAGCTTTCTCTAGCTTAGCCTAGGCTACTCTACCTTAGGTTATATTAGCACATTCTAACCTAGCCTACCCTAACCTAGGTTAGCATACTTTTGGTTAGACAGGCCTAGCTCTACCTTTCCTAGCCTATCTTTCTCTAACCTATGCTAATCTACACTACACTCGCTTAGCTTAGCCTACTAGCCCAGTCTAGCCTATCCTAGCCTACTCTAGCCTAGTCTACTCTATCCTAGCCTACTCTAACCTACTCTAACCTAGCCTAACCTACTCTACTCTAGCTTAGCCTAGCATAGCGTAGTCTACTCGAGCTTAGCCTAGCCTAGCATACTATAGCCTTCCCTACTCTAGCCTAGCCTAAATTAGGAAACTCTAGTCTAACCTAGCTTAACCTACTCTATCCTAGCCTACTATAGCCTAGTTGAGCCTAACCTAGCCTTGCCCACTCTACTCTAACCTAGTCTAGCCTAGCCTGGCCTAGCCCACTCTACTCTAACCTAGTCTAGCCTAGACTAGTCTACCATATCCTATTCTAATTTAATTTACTCTAGCATAGTCTATCCTAATCTATCATACTCTAACCTAGCTTAGCCTACTCTAGCCTAGCCTACTCTAGGCTAGTAGGCTAGTGTAGCCTATCCTAACCTACTTTACAGTACTTTATCCTACCCTAGCCTAGCCTACCTTAGTCTACTCTATCCTGTATTATCCTAACCTAGCCTACCTTACCATAATCTAGCCTAGTCTTGCTAACATTATCCTAGCTTAGTTTATCTTTATAGTTGCCTATCCTCTTCTACTCTAGCCTACTCTAACCTATTCTCGCCTACACTATAATACTCTAGCTTAGGTTAGCCAACTCTAGCCTAACCTATTCCAATCTAACCTACTCTGAACTAACCTGGTTTAGCCTACTCTACTCTAGCCTATCCTAGCCTACTTTAACTTACTTTAGCCCACCCTTGCCTAGCCTAACTTAGCCTACTCTATCCTATTCTAACCTATCTTAGCTTGTCCTAGCCTACATTAGCCTAGGTTAGTTTATCTTTGTAGTTGCCTATCCTCTTCTACTCTAACCTACTCTGACCTATGCTAGCCTACTCTTTCCTACTCTAGTTTAGCCTATTCTAGTCTAACCTACTCTAACCTAACCTCGATTACTTAGCCTACTCTACTCTGGCCTAGCCAAGCCTACTTTAACCTACTTTAGCATAGCATACCTTAACCTACTCTATCATATCCTATCTTAACCTAGCTTGTCTTAACCTACTCTATCATATCCTATCCTAACCTAGCCTCTCCTAACCTACTCTATCTCATCATAACGTAGCCTACTCTAGCCTAGCCTAAAATAACAAAGAATAGCCCATCTACTCTAGCCTACTCTTGCCTAGCCTAGTCTAGTATATACTATTCTACTCTAACCTACTGTAGCCTAGCCTAGCCTACTATATCCTACTTTGGCCTAACTTAGCTCGCTTAAGCATAACATACTCTAACTTAGCCTATTCTAGTCTAACCTACTCTAGTCTAGCCTACCCTAGTTTCGCCAACTCTACTCTAGCCTAGCCTAACCTACTTTAGCATACCTTAGCCTAGGTTACCCTAGCCTACTCTACCATATCATATCCTACTGTATCATATCCTCGCCTACTCTACTCTAGCATTGTCTAGCCTAGCCTAGTCTATCGTGGCCTATCCTAGCCTAGCCTAGCCTAGCCTATCGTGGCCTAGCCTAGCCTAGCCTAGCCTAGCCTCTCCTAGCCCAGCCTATCCTAGCCTACTCTACTCTAGCCTATCCTAGCCTATCCTATCCTAGCCTACTCTAGCCTACTCTACTCTAGCCTCTCCTAACCTATGCTACTCCAACCTCACCTACTCTACAATAGCCTAGTCTACTTTATTCTAGCTAAGCCTACTTTACCCTAGCTTGACATAGCATACTCTATTCTACTCTAGCCTATCCTAGCCTATCCTATTCTACTCAAACCTACTATAGCCGAGCCTAGCCTACTCTATCCTACTCTACCTTAACCTACTATAGCCTAACCTATTCTCGTCTAACCTACTCTAGCCTAGCCTAGCTTATCCTACTCTACTCTAGCTCACTAGGCTACTTTAGCATAGCCAAGCCTACTTTAGGCTACCCTAGCCTAGCCTACCCTACTCTATTATATCCTATCCTATACTACCCTATCCTATCCTAGCCTACTTTATCCTATCATAGGCTATCCTATCCGTGACTTACTCTAACTAAACCTAGCCTACCCTAGCCTATCTACTCTAGCCTAGTCTAGTCTATCCTATTCTACTCTAACCAACTCTAGCCTAGCCTACCCTAGCCTATCTACTATAGCCTAGTCTAGTCTATCCTATTCTACTCTAACCAACTCTAGCATAGCCTACTGTATCCTCCTCTAGCCTAGCTTGGCTTACTCTAGCCTAGCGTACTCTAGCCTAGCCTAGCTTAGCCTACTCTACTCTAGCCTACTAGGCTACTCTTGCCTAGCCTAGCCTACTATACCCTACCCTATCCTAGCTTAACCTACGCTATCCTAGTCTCGCCTATCCTATCCTAGACTAAACTAGCCTAGCCTAGCCTAGCCTAAGCTAGCCTACTCTACTCTACTCGAGCCTAGCCTAGCCTACTCTAGCATACTCTACTTTACTCTAGCCTAGCCTAGCCTACTCTAGCCTACTCTACTCTACTCTAGCCTAGCCTAGCCTACTCTAGCCTACTCTACTCTACTCTAGCCTAGCCTAGCCTACTCTAGCCTTACTCTAGCCTCGCATAGCATATTCTAGCCTAGACTAGTCTAGCTTAACCTACTCTTCTCTATTGTACTTAGCTTAGCCTACTCTACTCTAGTCTACTCTAGCCTTACTCTACTCTAGCTTACTCTACTCTAGCCTAGCCTAGCCTACTCTTGCATAGGCTAGCCTACTCTAGCCTATCCTAGCCTACTCTAGCGTAACGTAGCCTAGCCTAGCTTACTATACTCTACCTTAGCATACTCTACTCTAGCCTAGCTTACTCTACTCTACCTTAGCCTACTCTACTCTAGCCTAGCCTACTCTAGGATTAATCTAGCCTTGCTTAGCCTAGCATACTCTATTCTAGCATAGTCCACTCTAGCCAAAATTACTCTACTCTACTCTAGCCTAGCCTACTCTAGCCTACTCTATTCTAGACTAGCGTAGTCTACTCTAGCGTAGCCTATCGTAGCCTACTCTACTCGAACCTAGCCTTGCTTACTCTACTCTAGGATAGTTTTGCTTACTCTAGCCTAGCCTAGCCTACTCTACCCAAGCTTAGTTGAGCCTACTCAAGCCTAACGTACTCTAGCCTAGCCTATCCTATTCTACTCAAACCTACTATAGCCGAGCCTAGCCTACTCTATCCTACTCTACCTTAACCTACTATAGCCTAACCTATTCTCGTCTAACCTACTCTAGCCTAGCCTAGCTTATCCTACTCTACTCTAGCTCACTAGGCTACTTTAGCATAGCCAAGCCTACTTTAGGCTACCCTAGCCTAGCCTACCCTACTCTATTATATCCTATCCTATACTACCCTATCCTATCCTAGCCTACTTTATCCTATCATAGGCTAGCCTATCCGTGACTTACTCTAACTAAACCTAGCCTACCCTAGCCTATCTATTCTAGCCTAGTCTAGTCTATCCTATTCTACTCTAACCAACTCTAGCCTAGCCTACCCTAGCCTATCTACTATAGCCTAGTCTAGTCTATCCTATTCTACTCTAACCAACTCTAGCCTAGCCTACTCTATCCTCCTCTAGCCTAACTTGGCTTACTCTAGCCTAGCGTACTCTAGCCTAGCCTAGCTTAGCCTACTCTACTCTAGCCTACTAGGCTACTCTCGCCTAGCCTAGCCTACTATACCCTACCCTATCCTAGCTTAACCTACGCTATCCTAGTCTCGCCTATCCTATCCTAGACTAAACTAGCCTAGCCTAGCCTAGCCTAAGCTAGCCTACTCTACTCTACTCGAGCCTAGCCTAGCCTACTCTAGCATACTCTACTCTACTCTAGCCTAGCCTAGCCTACTCTAGCCTACTCCACTCTACTCTAGCCTAGCCTAGCCTACTCTAGCCTACTCTACTCTACTCTAGCCTAGCCTAGCCTACTCTAGCCTTACTCTAGCCTCGCATAGCATATTCTAGCCTAGACTAGTCTAGCTTAACCTACTCTTCTCTATTGTACTTAGCTTAGCCTACTCTACTCTAGTCTACTCTAGCCTTACTCTACTCTAGCTTACTCTACTCTAGCCTAGCCTAGCCTACTCTTGCATAGGCTAGCCTACTGTAGCCTATCCTAGCCTACTCTAGCGTAACTTAGCCTAGCCTAGCTTACTATACTCTACCTTAGCATACTCTACTCTAGCCTAGCTTACTCTACTCTACCTTAGCCTACTCTACTCTAGCCTAGCCTACTCTAGGATTAATCTAGCCTTGCTTAGCCTAGCATACTCTATTCTAGCATAGTCCACTCTAGCCAAAATTACTCTACTCTACTCTAGCCTAGCCTACTCTAGCCTACTCTACTCTAGGCTAGCGTAGTCTACTCTAGCGTAGCCTATCGTAGCCTACTCTACTCGAAACTAGCCTTGCTTACTCTACTCTAGGATAGTTTTGCTTACTCTAGCCTAGCCTAGCCTACTCTACCCAAGCTTAGTTGAGCCTACTCAAGCCTAACGTACTCTAGCCTAGCCTATTCTAGTATAACCTACTCTAACCTAGCCTAGCTTAGTCTACTCTACTCTCACCTACCTTAGCCTACTTTAGCCTACCCTATCCTATCCTAGCCTACTCTATCCTATCCCACTCTAGCCTAGCCTACTCTATCCTAGCCCACTCTAGCCTTGCCTAGCATAGCCTAACCTAGCCTACTCTATCCTAGCCTACTCTAATCTACTATAGCCTAACCTAACCTAACCTATCCTATCTTATCGTAGCCTAGTCTAGCCTACTCCACTCTAACCTAGCCTACTCTACTTTACTCTAGCCTAGCCTACTCTAACCTAGCTTAGCCTGTCATAGACTACTCTACTCTATTCTAGCATAGTCTATCCTAACCTATCATATTCTATCCTATCCTATCCTATCCTATCCTAGCCTACTCTACTCTAACCTAGCTTACTCTATTGTAGCCTAGCCTATCCTACTATATCCTACTATAGCTTAACCTAGCCTACTCTACTCTATCCTACCATAATCTAACATACTCCGCTCTACTCTACTCTAGCTTAGCCTACTCTATCCTTACTCTACTCTAGCCTACCATACTCTAACCTAGACTACCCTACTCTAACCTAGCCTACTTTACTCTACCCTAACATACACTAGCCTAGCTTACTCTACTCTAGCCTAGCCTATCCTAGCCTACTCTAGCCTAGCCTAGCCTACTCTAACCTACTATCCTACTCTAGCCTAGCTTAGCTTAGCCTAGCCTAGCCTATCCTATCCTACTCTACTCTACTCTACTCTAATATGGCCTAGCCTATCCTATCCTAACCTACTCTATCCTATCTGAGCCTAGCCTATCATATCCTTTCCTACCCTACTCTACTCTAACCTAGCATATTCTATTCTAGCCTCGCCTGTCCTACTCTACCCTACCGTACTCTACTCTAGCCTAGACTAGCCTACTCTATCCTAGCCTAGCGTAGCCTAGCCTACTCTACT
>APFE031350310.1:0-18190 GCA_000404065.3 Pinus taeda
TCGGGGAAAAATGAAGAAAAAATGAGTGAATTCAATAAATAAAAATATACACATATATTGAATTAAAAAAAAAACATTTTGCATTGATATTCAGTAAATCCATATCCAAAAAATTAATAATATAAATAGATGTCCAAAATATCATGAATGAATAAGCATCTCATATATGTTATGAGTCCAAACATGATCCAAATTACTGATTCATGACTCCTAACTAGTGACTACATAGAACTAGAAGCAACTGTTTCTAAAAGTTTATAAACAATTGCATACTAATTAGAAAAAACTCAGTAACTAAGAGTTTAAGACTCTCAAGAGTGAGAACTAGAAGTGATTCCTCCCACTCCATTGCTTTCTTGACTCTCAAAATTCTTCAAGTCATGTAGGCCTAAAAGAGGAGCCTCCTAATTGGATCCAATCTGTTGCATTTGTAGTTTGCAAATCTATCTCTTCAAGGTCTATTGGTGAATGATCCAAACCTATCATTATCATGAGACATTGAAATGTGAATTTAAGTTTGACTTTGAACTTTAAAGTTTAAACTTAAAAATGCAAATTAGATTATGAAACCTTCAAATTCAAGCTCTCACCTAGTATTTGCTTGTTGCGAAGTCGTAGATTTTAATGGAAAAATAAAAGGTCATTTAAGCACTTTTGTGTCAATCGATTGCGCTTCTTAGAATGTATTCTATGAAACATGCTCCAGTGGCACTCACAACTTGAAGCACTACATACATGGTTTAAGATTCGAATGGAAAATCTCTTCAAATCTAGGGTATCACTACAAAAGTTTTGCCATCAAATACCTAGCAAGTGGCAAGGGTTCATGAGTATACATACTAAATATTAAATAGTAAAAGCTTAAAAATACAACAAAGTTTAATAAAACATTTAACATACAAAATAAGTTTTAAATAAATTTAATGAATTGATGAAGCCTTCAAGCGTCAAAGGGTACATGGCAACATCTTAGACCTTTCTCGTATAACATTGGTATGGGCAAATAATTTAGCTTGTGCTCTATAATCCTATAGTTGGGAAAAGACATGACTTCGAAATTATGGATTAGGGAAGGACCTTTCCATGCATGTTATAAGTCCTCTGCGAACCTCCCCATCTTTAATTTTTCTCTTATCATAAAAATATTGTGGGTTTAAGAAGTACCTAGACATGTAAGGGGGAATGAAATTTCCTTTCCCAACGTGCATCAATAATGTCCCAAAGGGGCATATGCTTTGGCTCCTCATCCCCATATCTTCTTTTTATGGCCTCCTTTGCGAGATCCATCGCCTCATAAATATAAGCCATAGCGGGTTTGTCACCATCAACCATCCTGAAAGTTCAAGCTTTCAAATTCAAATAAATATGAAACATTGAAAATAGAAAGAAGCTTAAAATGAAATTTAAAACATGAAAAAGTTAAAAGACTTGAAGTACCTGAGAACTCTAACAAGGGACTCCATCACAACAATAATCTCTTTTGCATCTTTCCAGAAACTATCATTAAACACAAGTGAAACAACTTCAATTCCTTCAAGGGTCTTGGAATGTTTAGATGCCATCCACTCAGGTCTCAAGAACATCCTCTTCAAAGTTATCTTGTGCTCAACCAAAAATTACAAAGATATGAAATTTGTTGCAAATCTAGTCACTGCAGGCCGAACAATTTCTTTACCTTCAATGTATTTTATCATGGTGCCTAGGAGAATAGTGTGTTTGTATAGGTATTTTTTTATGGATTTTTCCTTCTCCACAACCTCATGTATCCAATGAAGCTTACCAATGTCCTCAAGCATTAAATCTATGCAATGGGAAACATAATAGGTCCAAAACATAATGGGGTGCCTAATCTCAAAAAGTCTACCAACAACCATATAATTAGCTGCATTGTTGAAGGCAATTTGTACAACATGTTATTCTCCCACTTCTTGAATGAATTCCTCCATAATTTCACAAATAAGTTGTGCAATCTTAACCTTGTTTGAGGCATCCACTAATTTGAGAAAAAATGTACCTACTAGACAAGATACAAGGAGATTTATTAAAGGTTTATTCCTTTGATCTCTCCATCCATCACTCATGATGGTGCACCCCGTTTCTACTCATGATGAACGAAACTCAAATAGCACAAGCATGACATGTTCAACACCTTCTAATAGCAAATTTGTCCCAATTCTCTCTAATGAAGGGGCTTTGAACCCTGGATCTGCAATAGCAAATGCATCAATCATAGTTTGCTAATAAGGACTTATGGCATAGTGGAAAGGTATGTCAGCATAGTACCAAAAGTTACCCATGGCCTTGCTTTCCTTACTATGGATATTTGTTTTCCAACCAGTGGTATCCAAGGTAGCTTGGGAACTGGTTTTTGTGCAGGGAGAAAAAAAGGTGTTTATGTTTCCACCTCCAATGTTGAATGCAGGAGGATTCATTTAGCCTTGTGTTTGACATGGACATGGGGGCATGTGTCGGAAATTTGGGAACTGCACTAAGGATTCAATAGAGGGAGATGACAATGGGGTAGTTGAAGAAAAATTGTCAACTCCAAGATTTCCTATTTCTTTTTTTTCTTTTCTTTCTTTGCATTATGAAAACTCAACATATCAATGGCCAAAGTTTCTTCTATTTGAAATTTTCATCAACATTTTTGTAGAGACCCATATCATGGTTGGGTATTTGTGCAAGGTGGTACTTGAATCTATAAATGCATCCACTACATTTAGCTTTGAAAAATTTACAAAGGAGGTTGGCGTCTCCAAGAATCTTGTCACAATAAGCCCAATCAAAGTCGTTCTCCCTCGACATTGTTGTTGTTTTGGACTTGTGTTTAAATTGTAGATTTTGTTTAGATTTGGAGTTGTGCCTTCTATTTAATTTGGTTCCTGTAAAAGACAATAACAATTAAAATTAAACATGCCATATATAACTTCGCAAAAAATAGGGTTGGTTTTAAAGGATATGAGGTTTGTAAAGGATCAAAAAGGAGTATGTCCAGCGACACAGACACATTTCGACCTAATATATCATTATGACCTTGAAACACAATTAGGTATATATGAGGAAATGCCACCGAAAGAGAATATTATCAACATATATTGCATTGTAATCTTGAATTTGCAAGTTTGTTTAGCATAAGACAGTTGAACTAATACATCAATAATAGATTCTGGAAGAACAAAAATACCCAATGTTGTGAATGCATGGTTAAAGCCTTTGGAGTCGGCAAGGCATCGACCAAGGAAGGAATGCTTGATGACTTGGTCAGTGGTTGGTATGAAACCATTTCTTAATGCATTTTAAAAATCTATTTAAGCCCCATTTATAGGGTTGAAAATTCATAACCAAAGGAATACGCCAAACATTCAATTGTTGAACAGTGAAACTTGAAACTTGCCATTGAAAATGACATGAAACTTCAATATAGTAATATACCTATTATTTAAGTCAAGTGCCAACATACCTCAATTGTTGAATAGTGAAGCGGCTAAGCCTGAAGGTAACACACTCTGAAGGTGACACACAACTACCCGAGGGTTGATATGGATTATGGATAGAGCACACGCTGGTGACTACCCGGTATGGAGTGTGGACTTAGGCTCATGCTAGCAGTTCCCTGATATGGAGTCTGGACTATGTAATAGTGAGTAGTGATTGAAAACTAAAGGTCTCGATGTATGTGTTGTGGGCCTAAGAAATGAGAAATAAATTTTGGAAAGACCGATGTTTAGCTTTTAGAAATGCAACATACTTAAACTTGAAAAAATCGTGTTTGTTGAGTCAAGGCCGAAAATTGAATAAATCAGAACGAATTGCAGGAATATGCTCTAATCACCAAGTCGCAAGTCAAACTTCATTGACCACGAGTTAATCTTGTTCAAGGAGAGTTTCACTCACAAAGATTTGGATCAGATCATTTGGAGAGCGAGCAAATTCCGACTCGTGATTAATCGCGATTGATCGGTGAGTCCTATTTCACTACTTGTAACTGAAATCTTAACTCAAAATAAGAGATCTTACAATTGAACCTAATTGAATTTTCTAAATTGAAGTTGGCCCATCAGCATTGTTTCTATTTGTGGTTAGGAGCGTCAATGGAAGATATTCATTTTAAATCAGGTTCATGGAGAAAATATTTTATGGAAGATGTTTGTTTTATGTCGAGGAAGGCATAGTAATATTTTTTTATTAAATTTGAATAACAATAGTATTTACTTTATATCTCTCGTATCTCATTATTTTTATCTGCTGTAACTCATATAGAAAGTGGGTTAATAGTGGACATGTAGCATCAAGTTCCATTCCTTTTTTATCCAAAGTTCTACATGCAAACCTTTGTGTCACTTGCGCCACAAAGCCTTTTCTGTAGAGTGTGAAGTTAACACCTATCTCTGCATGACAAAAGCTAAACATACATTTTGACTTTGTTTTTGAACCTTTTGTCCATTCTTTGTGTGGAGTCTAGGACATCAAGCTTCACACAATTTTTTTCTATGCCTCTATGTGAGTGTCACTTTGCATGTTTTCTTTGCTTCAACCAATATCAAAAGCATTTGTGAGCTTCTTTCAAGGCATGGATACATGCTTCAATCATGGAAATTATCAAAGTTTCTAAAGAAAAAAATAACCATGGAGTTAACATTTTCCATTTCAAATATGTTAGGATTCTATTAAGAGTTTTTTAAAGATAATTATTAACTCGCCCTCTACTTTTCCATTTCTTAATATCAACTACATCTCTTATTACATTTATAATCAAAATATTTACATCAAATACTGGATCAAAGGGTCAAGGAATTTTCATAAATGCTTCCTTGTCTAGTAGAAGAATAAATGGTCAACATGTCAGCTTGGCTCTAATTTCTTGGGAATTAATAATTGTTATGAAAAATGACGACTCTTGTTTGAATCTAGAACTATGTTTAAGCTTTGAAAATGGATTTCCCTCCAAATTTATCTTGGAATGGTCCTTATTAAAGGCTTCTCTATATCTCCTCCACTACAATGAATGGCTTGTATGTTGAAAAGTATAGCGAAGTTCCCTTTTGAAAAGTCTGATCATCCCATTGTCACCAAGAGCTCCTCCTTTAACCCAAATTGGACCCAAAACAACATTGAGTACATAACTATGATCCAATCTAAGAAATTTTTATTGACACTGCAACTCAAGAGGTATTCAATTTAAAGTGCGCTAATAGGATTCATCATTCTTTCATTGAATAAGTATATTGTTTTATAATTTGTCATTTGTGCTTATAGTATGTGGTACTAACCTTGTTTCATGTGAAAGGATTTTTATTATTGGACTATGACAATGCTAGTAAGATTTAGGCCTTTTGTAGTATTTGTACCCCATGATCACTTTTGCAACATGTATGTCCTGTGTGGAAAGAAATGAGCATTTAGTTATTACCTCCTAAACTAAAGCAATGTTTCTTTTATTAGGTGCCATGTAACGTCCTCTACAAATTGAGGACGAATGGGACGTAATATCTTGTCCATTCTCGTAGGCTATAGTCCTCCATAAAGGGAAAAAAACCTCAAAATACCCGTTTTTGGGTAATTTTTTGGGAAACTAGGCCTAAAAAACCCAAATTTGCAGTTTGGAGTAAGGTTTACTCAATCACTTAAGAATATGAAACCCCTTTGGAAAATTTGTAAATAAAGAAGGATTGAAGTCATTTTGGATTGCCAAGTGTGGATTAATTCATTTTTTCTTGAGAATTAGGTCTGATAGTTTTTGACCCCTTCTATCTCTTGTCAATTTCAGTGGTGAAAGATTTCAACCTAGTTGACATTCCCTTATTATCTGTCTATTTAGGCTCAAGGGTCTCTCACTGGTCAGCGAATTATGCTGGATATTGGTCTCTTGTCTTCTTGTGGGCACAATATTTTTGTTAAAGGTGAATGAATTTGGAGGATCGTGTGAGATAGCTTAGTTCTTTTTGGCATACACCTCTCTTAAAGGAAGCAATAAATTTTCCGAGTCCTTAATATCTTGTTTTGGGCAAAGAACTTACCTTAGGAAATGGATTTGTTTCTGGAACCTAAAGTAGCAAAACTCTTTTCTTTATCTAGTTTTTGCATGCACAGTTAAAAGGATCACTTCCCTAGATATTAATTCTCAGCCTTAACTAAGGAACCATGTTTGCATATCTCATATCATATTCAGTACAAGCAGACTTAAATTGTCTTGTCTATCCATGCAAGGAAGGTGCATTAGGATTAGGAGTTAAGAAAGTTGAGACATTGTTGTACATGTTTTTAGATTCATTTTACCTTCTAGACTAAAGGAAAAGTGAATAGTAGTGTTTGAAATTTTTAGTTATTTCCTATTTCGAAAAGTAATAAATAGTGATGTGTTTTGAGTTTCAAATCTATCTACTTGTTGTTACTTTCTTCAGTGGCATGCACTTCCCTATTCAGAATAAGGGGTTTTTCTATAGTATCTAGCCTCTATATCTTCATCAATTCAAACTAAATATCAAATCATGCCCTCTTACTCCAAAGCATCTAAGGCATCAACCTAGAGAAGCTCCAAAGTAGACCAATGAGCTTTGACCCGCCAACTCCAACCCCATGTCACCATACAAGTGTTGACATCACTGCTACAAAAATTATTCTAAAGTGTTGCATCCTACACTAATTCCTAAGATGGATGCCCAAAGGGGTTCTAGAATGAGGCTCAACCTTCATTGCCACATTTAAGACTTTTCAAAGGGATTGGTCCCTTTAAACCATACCAATTTCTACACTTTCACAATTTGGCCCTGTTCCTATAAATTTTATATTTTGTATTGAAAAGTGAGTCCTATTTTACCTGTTTATTAACTTTAGGAACAATTATAGGTCAACTCCAGCAAAATGTCAAAGAATTTGTGGGTTAGGTTGGCATTTCTCCAAATACTATAACACATGTATATATAATCACACATTTTCCTTTTTAGATCTTGATTGATAGAACAAAAAGGTTCGCTGCCTGTGTAATTTTGTCCCATACCTCCACATCAGCGCTCATAGATAACAATCTTCTTAATTCTTCATATGTGTGCATAGTAAGTTCCCTTTTGATTGCTATTTTTGATGGAGCAACCTCTGACAATACACCTTTTACCACATAGATGTTGTTGGATATTAGAAATAACGATAGGAGTCTTACACCAGACATATAAATGGATATTGTATATAACACTAATAATCATTAACATATGAAAATGTGGCAGACCCTAAAATATGTGCATTTAATCCATTGCTTTTTCTTTCATGGCAGATTTGGTTCTATTGTGGCACTTGAGTGTGTTCGCATAAAAAATTCTAAGGCCAAACCCAGATTCTCATGTGTCATGGAAATTCAACATATTCCTTGTTCACCTAATAACTACTTGTAAATCATATTAGGGTACTCATGTATAATCTTAATTCATCCCACTTAACAAGTTAACAAGGCAAGGATCATCACATTCAACCTTGGTCTAAAAAAATTAAGTAACATAATTTAACTCCTAACATGCCATAACACTTGACATGTCTTAGAATGCCTTGGCACTATGTGGCATGCGTTAACATCCCCTACATTCCTTTGCATGCTTTGACACTCTCTAGAACACCATGGCACTTCTTGACATGTCTTGGTAGTTTAGCATACCTTGGCATTGCCTAGAATATAGCCTTGTCACTCCCTCCTTAACACACCTATAACTCATTGAAACTCCCTCTCACACACTCTTATTCATTCATTTCCATGCATTTTGACCCAATGCTTCCTTATGTTCTCCTAACACCCCTTATCACTCCTTATCTCACCCTATCACCTGAAGCATCTTGGTCTATCACCTTAACACTCTAGCATTCCTTGGCACTACATAGTATACCTTGTTAGCACACCTAGAGATCGGTGACACTCTTGGTTACAAACTCTTATTCATTCATTTCCATGCATTTTTACCTAGTGCTCCCATGTGTTTCCCTGGCACTCCTTATCACTCCTTGACGCGTGTTGTTACACGCTAGCACCTATGACATCTTGGCATGTTTCCGTAGCCTTTAGCATGCCTTAACACTACCTAGCATACCTTGTCAATTTGTCGTTAGCACACTTGGAACTCACTGAAACTTCTAATCAAAAACTCTTATTTGTTCATTTCCATTCATTTTGACATAGTTCTCCCTTCTGTTTCCCTGGCACTCCCAGCTAACACTTTCTTGCATGCATTGACACATCTTGGCCACATGTCGCCCTAGAACTCTAGCATTCCTTAGCATTGCCAAGCATGGCTTGTAACTCCTCCTTAACACACTTGGAACTCACTGACACTCCATGCCACACACTCTTATTCCTTTATTTATGTGCATTATACCCTAGTGCTCCCTTGTGTTTCCCTAGTACTCCCTAACACTCCTTGGCACACATTGGCATACCATGTCACTTTTCACATCTTAGTAGGCTTTCTTAGCACTCTATCATCTATTGGCACTACTTATCATACATTGTCACTACCTCCTTATCACAACTATAACTTGTTAACACTTCTTATCACACGCACACATTCATTCATTTACATGTCATTAAGACGAGTCCTTCATTGTGTTTCCTTAGCAATCCTTAGCATGTGTTGGCGCCACATCCTAGAACCTAGCACACATTGGAACGTCTTAGCATGTTGCATTCCTTGACATGAATAACATTCCTTGGAACTTTGTAACATGTGTTAACACTTCCTGAAATTCCCTGCACACCTTGGCACTCCCTAGTGTTCATGCCCTCATAGATAACCTTACTTTTATTGTGACTTGGGAACCCAACCAAGTCATTGAAAAAGTAGTGTTGTGCCTAGACCAAAGTCTCCCTTTGTCTCAAATTGCTTTTTCCATCCTCTTATCACAATAGTAGGATTTCCTCCTACAAGTCCTAACATGAAATTCTCCTAACACACTTCTTCCATGGGACACTTAGAATTCATTGACACTCCCTGGCATAATCTCTTATTCATTCATTTCCATGCACTTTGACCTAGTTCTCCCTTGTGATTCCTTGACACTCCCAAACACTCCTTGACATGCATTGACACTGTCTGGCATAGGTCGGCATGCCTTTTAATTCATTGGCACAACATGGCACTCCCTAATTATCATGGCCTTATAACTACCCTTATTTTCTTTTAGACTTATGAACCCAACCAATTCCTGCCTCAACTACAACAACTTTTCCAAGTTACAGTTACTAAAACTAGACTATTCCTTGTTCCCCTAATGGACTATAAATCATCTTAGGCTTCTCATGTCCAATCTTAACTCATCCCACTTAACAAGTTAGCAAGTCAAGGCTCACAGCCAACCGTGCCCATAAAACAACTAAGCAACATAGTTTACATCTTCAGATGCCATAACATTTGGCACGTATAACAATCCATTGGAACTACATGGCACACATTATCATCCCCTGCATTCCTTGGCATGATTTTCCACTCCCTAACAGACCCTACCACTCCTTAACATGCCCTGACACTCTAGCATGCCTTGGAACTGCCTAGCATATACCCTTGTCACTCCCTCCTTAACACAATTGGAACTCGCTGGAACTCCCTATCAGACACTTTTATCCATTCATTTCAATGCAATTTGAACTAGTTCTCCCTTGTGTTCTCATGGCACTCTGTGACACACATTGACACACCCTAGGGCATGGCACTGTTGGGTTGTGTTATATTCTTTCCACATAGTTAACAGGGGGTTTGAGGGGTACCTGTAACCCCACCTTATGGGGTTCGGGGCAGCGGCCGGGAAAATTTTGGTTTTGGACCCTATGTTAGGTTGGGCGGACCCACCTATGGTTTTGTGCATGATTTTTGCACATGTTTTTTGGGTGCGATGGTTTTCGGTCAATGGTTTTGGACGCGATGGTTTTCGGTCCATGGTATTGGATGCTTCGACATGTATAAATATGTATTGTAACATTGAAAGGAACATAATGAAAAATCAAGCTGGTAGTCCTGGTTTTGGGATCCAATGGGAAATCTCTGTGTATATGTGTTTTATGTGTTATGTTCTCGCTTTTTTATTTTTTCCTGTGATTTAGAATTTGTATGCATGTAATTTTTGTATGGGGTTAAAAACTACAGGCACATCTTGGCATGTCGCCCTGACACTCTAGCATTCCTTGGAACTACCTAGCATACCTTGTCACTCCCTCCTCAGCACACCTAGAAATCACCGAAAATCCTTGTCATGCACTTCTATTCATTCATTTCCATACATTTGAAACTAGTTCTCCCTTGTTTTTCCCCAACACTCCATAAATCTCCCTGGCATGTATTGGCACACCTTAGCAGCTAGCACATCTTCTCATGTTTCCTTGACCTCTAGAATGCCTTAACACTACCTAGCATACCGTGGCACTCCCTCCTTAGCACACCCTGAAATTACTAACACTTCCTGTCACAAACACTTAATCGTTCATTTGCATGCATTATTTTCACCTAGTGCTCCCTTGTGTTTCCCTAATGCTCCCTAACACTTCCTAGCACTATTTGGCACACCTCGGCACCTAGAACATATCGGTTGCATGTCTCTCTGGCATGGTAGAATGACTTAGCACTGCTTAGCATACCATGTCACACCACTCTTACCACACCTGGAACTCATTGACACTCACTATCACACACTGTTATTCATTAATTTCCATTCATTTTGACCTAGTGCTTCCTTGTGTTTCCCTAGCACTCACTAACACTCAACACACATTGGAACACCTAATTGTAATGAGCTTCACTAACAGTCAATCCAAAAACCCTTCCACAGTCTAGTTGGCTACTTGTTCTTCACTAAGATATTAGGGTTAAGTTTATTGTATAGTGTTCAGTGTAAAAATATTACTAGGTGTTTTTATGGCATTACGTGGAGGTGGCTAAGCCACAAGCATGATGGTAAGGTTCCTGAATCTTGGATTGTAAAACTAACCAGCAGATATATGACTATAATATCTTTGGGAAGTTGTAATTCTATAAAGAGATTCATGGTAGTGATTTTCCCATTGGACTAGACCTGATAACTCAATTAGTAATTAGATGTAGAGAAGTGGTAGTTTGATGTCGTAAATGTAAAATGTATAATTCAACAACATGATGGAGGCTTAACTTTGACATCAGAATTCAGTTTGTTATCTTCTTGGTGAAAACCCCATGGTGTCCAAGTGTGACACCCTCCTTGCAACAATACCCTTCGAGTAGTTACCCAATGACTTCCTCCCCTTTTATTTCCATCTCCTCATCTTGTTCACTCTTAGTTCCTTCTCCCATAATCTCCTCTCACTCTCCTCTCACTATAATCTTTTGCTTATTATTCTCCTTATCCCAATTTCTCTTCTCTTTCTACTTCTTACTCAATCCTTCTAGTTAGTTAGGGCTTGGCTAATTGGATTTTCCTTTTCCTACCATTTGTCCTCCCATTTTCTCCCCATCTGTCATTTTCCATCTTCCTAGGTTTGCTCTGGAATCAACAAGGTGTGAGGGAGGAGAAAAATCCATTCATGTGTGCTAATAGGTTGCAAAATATCTCCCCGTCCTCATTGACTACATCAAGGCCTATAAATATTATGCTTGTGAGTGTTTGTGAGTATTTTCTTAGGTCTTGGGTCAAATTATCTTTACTCTTTCCACTATATGAGTCGAGCTATTTGCTCTTTAACCTCGCCATAGTTCCTTATACTTGTATCATGCCCCTAGTATAAACTTATATGTATAGGTTATTATGGTATATGTTGAACTTTTGTTATTACCCTCACCTTGAATTCATTGAGTTTCCATCTAACTCCCCCTAGTTAATACAAGGTTCATTGAGTTAGAAAAATGTGCCATCAATAATTATAAGTGGTTACCTTAAGGAAGGACCATTGACTGAAGCCTCATCAATGGAGATTGGGTTAATGGTTAGGGTTTTGATTTAGTTAGACACTATTCACTATTATATTTGTGGGCATAGAGTAATTATGATCTTCCCCATGTACACAAGGATAACTGAGAAGTGTTTCCCATAATCATGCAAGTGGATCTTCAACATGTACATGAGGGTAACCACAAAATATTTATCATATTTATACAATGAAAGGTGATAGGAAAATATTTAATTTATATATGTGAATGTACTAATATCATGAACATTAGCATCATATCTACATAATTACCACAAGACGAGGGTCATTACAACCCCTTAAAAATAGGCATATGACATTCCTCTTTTGCAGCCCCTTGACCACAAGGCTTTAATTGAAAAAAACAGTTCCTTTAAAGATTTCTAGGTTGAGGGAGCCACTTCAAGCCCTTGAACTTAAAGATAATCAAATATTTTCAATTTGTTACAATAATAAGTCCATTATGCACATTCCTCATCTTAGAGTTAGGTAGAGAGGGAGAATACTTGATTGATGCCAACCTTTTAAATTAAAAACTTTCCCTACTCATTGGTTGGATTCTTCACCACTAGTTGACACCACTAACGCACACCAAAAGTCCAAGATACCCCTAATATGTGACCTACACCCAAGGGCTTATAATACACCTCCATAAAATGTACCTTCAACTTTAGATGTCCCAAAACAGTAATATCCTAAATGTAGCCTATTTGTTAGATTTTTGTAACTTTCTCCTTAACTAACATTTGTTTTTAACTATTTAATCCACTTACCATATAACCTCTCTTGTTTGCACCCACCTAGTATACAGTAACACTTATGTTTTTAATACAACCATGCTAAGAGGGCATGTTTCTTTCTTACACTTAAATGTTTTCAATACAACCAAGTTAAGAGTACATGTTTCCTTTTCAAAATCCAAAATTATAACATGTTTATCTCTATAAACTAACAACAAAATCATTGCATAAAAAATGTAAGCTTTAAATTAAATTAAAATTAGATTATATTATTATGATAAATACACCAAATATGGAAAAAATGTTTTCAAACACAACCATAAAAAAGTGTTATTTTATCAAATAGAACTACAAATTTTTTAAGCCAGCCTAGATCCATCTTAACCCGGATCTATCAAGTGCTGAGAGGGATCCAATCTCTCGATGTAAAAGATATTTTTTCGCGGTTGATAGATCTAGGTTAAGATGCATATAGGCTGGTTATGTTATCACTGAAGAAATAATTTTTAAATTGTTCACATCAGTTTTATTGTAAAGGTTAGGTTCTAGTCCGGGTTTAGTCTTTCCATGTTTGCTCTAGTGTCTAAGTCCTAAGAGTCTTGGTGGTATGATTAAATAAAGGTCCACACTCCGTTGTCATTCATCACTGGTCTCTCAACTCACATAGATTGCATGTATCAAATTTGTTTTAAGGTTCTTATGCGCTACGAAACTGTCTAGGTGTCTTCATAGCGCAAAACCCAGAATTTGCTCTGGCTGCGCTAGGAAATTGGGGATTCATGCGGATCCATAGCAAATCTCACCCAGATGTCAATTATATCAAAATTCGTTATGTTTACATCATCAGTTGTCATCTTATACACTTCGCCTATCATATTCAACCGCTTATCCTCATCATTAGAGTCGTTAGGTGTCTTGGTACGCTCAATTTGCAAGTTTAAAAAAGAGCCAAGTATTCATAGTCATGATTTATGCTTGGTTTCATGCATGAGGAGCAAATTGACAGGTGTTAAATTTGAATACTTTGAAAATCAAGTGAGGCAGTGATCAAAATTGAGACAGTGCAGGCTTCTTTAATATTCACGTTGCAGGAATTCCATGGAGGGGTCTACAGAAAGAAAGGAGCATAGGTCAGGCAGGTGTTTGAGGAGCGAACCTGAAGACTTAGATTATCCTAAAGAACAGTGAAGTTGAACGAGCATTCAAACAAGTTGGCTGTTGGATATTTTGCAAGAAACTTCAAGGTGGTCATATGCAAGTCACCAAGGAATTTGCTTTAAATTTCACAGGATTGAATTCGAAATTTGGGGTGCTCGAATTACCCATCTCTCCAGAGGTTATATCTATAGTCAATGAAATCCCAAGGGGAGAGGAAAGATGGTTTAAAAATTTCAAGTTTAATATGACTCCATGCAAGGAATTTTTGAAGCCAGAGTTCATTGATTTGGACTTGAAGAAGTCAGTGCCAAGGAGTTTTGTCAAAGAGTCATATGCCAATTTGCTTACCTGCATACAGATATATTTCACTTGTGAGGGGCAGTATCATGAGGTGTATTCTTATCACTTCAAACTCCTGCTTCATTTAACTGGAAAGATATCTCTTGATTTGCCTTTCTATTTGTTTCGTAGCCTAGGAAAAATGTGTGATAAGGTTCAGTTGAGGAAGGAAGCCTGTGAGACCTCGTTGTTTCATCACGGCTTAGTCAAGTTGATCATTTTGCATGAGCTCTAGAAAATAGACAGGGATTGGTCCTTGTTCATGTTTATGTCAGGTTTTAAGGATGAAACTGGTCTCAGTCCTCAGGCTGCGAAGGTTTCTTCACCAATAGTCAGTCCATGTGTAGAAAAAAAGTCTAGGAGATTTGTGAAGCTAAAAGCTAGGAAGCAGGTAAAGGATCCCACAAGACCATTGATGATTCATGATATACACCAACAGTCACAGAAAGGCAAAGCTCAGATCAAAAAGGCGTTCCAAGAGAAATCTACAGGTGAAACGGTCCAGAGAAGAGTAACTAGGAGCCAGTCAGCTAAAGAAATGGACAAGACAACGATTATTGAGGGAAGCCCGGTTTCAAAGGGAAGTCTAGATGATTTGCTATACGTAATCGACATTTAAGAATCTCCTCTGGTTCGAGCAGACTTGATAGAAACAAGTAAAGGAAAAATCAAAAGGGCCAAATCCTCTAAAAAGCTCAAATTTGATGATCAGAGCTCTGAATTTGTTTTTAAGTCAAGAAGACCTACAATGAGGCGGTCAAAAGAGATACGCGAGGCGTTTCCAGAAGCAAGAAAAATAGGGGAGGTAACAAGACCTCATGAAAGACCTATGGTTTCATCAGAAACATTATCACGGCTGCATAAAAATGATAGAGGTAAGGCAACCATTTCTCAACAAGAGGAGTGTAGTTTCGAAGAGTTGAAAGAGAAATTGAAGTTGGCAAATCTTGAAATCGCCAAACTGAGAAAAGCCTCAAGGAAACATGTAATGAAGGAAGCTCATTTTAATAAAATGGAGGCTCTGTGGGAAGATAAAACGATTTCAATACTCAGAGTGGTCAATTGTCATGCTCAATACTACACCTAGACAATCCCTGCAATTAAAGAAGCAAGACACATCAGAAGGGTTAATGCAAAACTGAGAGCTGGAATCAGAAGTATGAAGAGGCAAATCAAAGATCTGAAGATACAACTGAACTAGCATGAAGGACATCCTAACTAAAATAAATCACACAACAAGTAAGGCCAAGTCCTAAATTTTGATGAGTTACCTTTTTGCTTACCTTGAAAGATGGTGTTTATATATTCAGTTTGAACAGCTTCATGACAATTGGAAAAGCCATTGCAGAAAAAAGAAAGACCCAAGAAAGTAAAATTTTGATCCTAAGCTGTGTTTTTGAAATTACACAGCAGTTTCGTAGCGTGCTACGAAACTTCTGTAGGTGATGCCTAATGCACAGCGGTTTCGTAGCGCGCTACGAAATTGGTGTAGCTACATATTATAATTCAATGGGAAAATTTTGAGGGAAAAAGGGAAGTCTTTTTGAAGAAAGGTACACATGGCATGGAAAAAAAAAATAATCAAATGCATTTTTATGCGATTAAAAGAAACAAAGGGGATAATTGATTTCGAAGATCCTTGAGGAGGCCAAAGCAGAAAAATAGGAACAACTTCCTAAATTTCAGGAACAGTTCAGGGATGAGGCATCAAGAGTCAGCAGGCAGTTTCAAACCATCACCACAACTAAGCTCAAGAAATCCATTTTTCAGAGAACGAGTTTAATTGTAATTAATGATACTACCAACATGATGAGGAGTTATACTCCTAATTGTCTTAGGTGACTAGAACTGTTAGTCAACAACTAGTTACAATAATAGTTAGTTTTAAAGTATGTGCAGGTGTCATGGTAGGATGAATTCGAGTTTCCCTCATGTTGGAGGAGGAATATCAGCTATGTAAAGAACTCTATATATAGGAGAAACAACAATGTACCAATGGTTGGAAAATTATTAAGAAAAGCTCTCATATTGTGCTTTGTGTAAAGACTCTATTTTAGTAATACAGTATTTGGCTTTGCTTCTCAGGAATCAAAAGGAATTCGATGTTTTGAATGTCTTTTTTTGTTTTCTTCCTATGATCTACAGTGGTATGAATGTGTGATTACTTAGAAATCACTAACAGTGCTCTAATTTCCTTCATACATTTGTAAATTTTATTGGTCCTATGTGTATCTAGTGTGTTCTCCATATGTTGAATTCTTATGCCCTGACTTCTATGTAAAGCTAACATTATTGTCAATACTGAAGCATATTAGACTCCATAAGCCCAATGGATGCTTTCTAATTGTGTTTCAACCTCTTACACTTGTTCATTTGTTTCGTAGAGTTAGCCATCTTATTCACTATCAAAATCTTTAATCTTGTGAGAGAGCCCTCTCAGGTTGGGGAGGCTAAGCCTCAGCCTAAAGTAGGTTTGAAATAGTTATTCAAAGTCTACCTGATCAACAGCCTATCAAGCCTAGGTTTTGTGATAACAGGTTGTATAATACTATATAATATCTATATTTGTATCTATGTGTTTCTTTCTGATTCCCTCTCTATCTCACCCCCCAAACAGACACACTATCTCTCCATATCTATCTCTCTCTACCTCCCTCCCTTCCTCTTTGTCTCTCTCTCTTCCCTCCATCCCTCCTCTCTCCATCGCTCCCTTTTCACTCCCTCTCTCTCTCTACCTTTTTACCTCTATGTCTTTCTTCTTCCTTCGCTCTCTCCCCCTTCCAACTTCATCTCTCTCTCCTCTCTCTTAGTCCTCTCTCTACCTTTCTCTCTCACCTGCATTTGTCGCCCCCCCATTACTCCCTCTCTCTCTCTCCCCCCTTCATCTCTGTCTCTTTACCTTCTCTCCCTATCTTTATCCCCACCTATTCTCTCTCTTCTCTCCTCTCTTCTCCCCCCCTCTCTCTATCCATCTATCTCTTGTCACTCCCTTTCTCTCTCCACCTCTATCTCCTTATGCCTTATTTCTTTCCTCCCTCTCTCTCCCCCTCCAAGTTCATATATCTTTCTCCCCCCTTTCTTCTTCTCTATCTCCCTCTCCAGCTCCATATCTCTCTTCCTCCTCTCTTCTTCTCTCTCTCCCCTCTCTCTCTTTGTATCTCCTTCACTATGTCTTCCCCCATCTCTCCCTCCCTCTCTCTCAACCCTCCATCTTTGTCACTATCTCCCTCCCCTCTCTTCCTTTCACTTTTCTTGCTATCATCGCTTGGATGCTTACTTAAGATAGATCTATGTTGGTTCTTACTAATATTTGTATTATATAAATTTCACATCTTTAAATACAAAAGTATTTTCATTTTTAATTTTATTAAAGCCTTAATTTAATTTATATGGGAATAATTTTAGTAGCCTTGATGATAGAGGGTTTATATATAGCTCAAAACTAATTACAACTTTTTTACTATTAGATTCAAATAAAAAATGATATAAAATTAAATCAAATTAAAATATTTTTATTGTGAAATAAGTTATGGTTTTTGGGCATGTACTATTGATAAGCCATGGTATTGGCCCATGGTATTGTAACAAATCCTATTTATAAGTTAATAATATCCATGGTAAAGCGGGGGTGAATATCGATTGTTAGCCTCCTGCTGCAGCAGGTTACTCATATTTCATGATTGACATTTTACAGGCCAAATATGTCATACTTTGCATGCTGCAATGCTCCATATTTGCTAAAACAGTCACCAAGAAAAGAAGGCTACTCAGAGTTCATCTAACTCCTTTCCAAATTTTGAGTAGTTATTCAAGTTTTGTACAATTTTCAGCTAAAGGGAGATCGAAACAACTTAATTTTGGTCTCCCTAGGTTTTAATTTCTTGTTTTAGAATATAGAGAATGAAAATATGTCCAAACAGCTTAATCTTGGCAGATCCTTAGATAGGTAAAGAATCAAAGGAGCCCAACTGCCTAATCTGGGCCCTTGGAAGTAAAAAGGGTAGTTTGTAGATAGGAAGGCATAAAAAGAAAAAATTGAAATAATGGGTCT
>APFE031350313.1:0-10177 GCA_000404065.3 Pinus taeda
TAATGAGAGAGCAAAATAAAATCTATAGGGACACCATCTTTGCTAGGACTTTTTTCTTATAGAAGCTTTGGAGTGCTCTAAGAGGCTCTTGATTCCCCACATTTCCATAAGAGATTAGTTATCCTCTAATTTTTTTAATATATGTATGAAACTAAATAAATGGATAATTGATATTATAGTTTCTCATGAGTCATCCTTGAGTAGGGATTGAAAAATCTTTACCATTTTGAGAGGTGATTTTAAAGAAAGTCATATCCTAGGATCCATTTTCTTTCACAATCTTCCCATGGAATTTATGTCTTCCCTATAGATGGAAAATATATGGAAACACTTCTTATTATCATCACTTTCATCAAGCTAAATTTATCTACTTTTTAGAAACCACTTTTTTCTCTTCGTATGAATATATATACCTTATTTTATTCTCAAAATACCCTTTCTTATTTTATTGAATTTTCACCAAAAACCTAAATCCATCCCTAGTTTAGCTAGAGGATAGAAATCCTTCAACCTTCTTTGAATATCTATCATCCCCTTTTCTCTACCTAGGCCTTAAGATGGCCACCTACTCAGACTCCTTCAAGTTTTGGTGGAATTGGATAGTTGTTGATTGATTCAGAGCATCATTGAGGGGTTTCCAAGAATCATTGATTTTTATCACAATGTCCTCATCCACCAACAATTCAAGTCTTATCATGAAGGGAATGGTGGGATTCTTTTAGGTATTTTAGGGATGGGACATCTCCATAATCACTCTATTGTGATAAAATATCATCCCCTAACCCCAATGGAAACCCACTATAAAATTTTACTGTGTCTTCAAGGAAATATATCAAAGATGGAATATGATCCAACTTCTCTTCTATTGTTACATTGCCATTTCTTCTATTTGTCCAATTTGGTCTGAATTTTGTTGGTTATATATCCAACAATATTTCCCATCGAATTACTTACCAATAAATTAGATAAAATGTCAACATGGACCACTGACACCTAAATCTTCTATGCATGAAGGTAGAATTTTAGAACTCCTCTATCCACCAATATTCATTTATGGACCCCAGGATTTTCGAAGGAAACAATCTTGTATTTCTTCCACTTAGGGAAAGGATCGTAAATAGTCAAGAAAGAAATTTCTTTCCAATGATGTAAATAAAGGAGAGAGGCCCATGTCCAAGATGAAATATCCCAAGAGTTAGAATAGGATAATAATCTCTTCTTCCACACCATTACCTCCGCCCATATCTTCCTAAATATTCAAGAAAGATGAAATCCCACCCCCATGAGAGCTTGGATAAATATTGAACTAGCTTCTCCCATCTATCATTAATTCTTGTAAGATGATGATAAAATAATATGAATCTTATTTAACATTTCATAGAAAAATTCTTTGAGGAGTTAACTAGTTCTCAATAATTAAGGGTTAGAAATATCATTTGGAAACATTCCTCATGGAATTTTCCTTAAGGATCCTAATCAAATATTGTTGTTGTCCACTTCTAAATTTAGAATTTTCTTACTTGTAACTTAGAGAAAGAAAATATTTTCTACTACCCTATATTACTTGAGATCCTTTCCCTTACAGGGTTCTTAAGACTCTCTCAGTATTTCCTAAGAAAATGCTCGACCCATGGACCTAGGTTTGAGGTTTTACTTGGTATCCTCAAAGGTTTGGTAATGATTGAGAGAGAGAGAGAGAGAGAGAGTTTGTATATATGTTAATGTTCATCATAGTAGAATATTTTAATACTCAAAAGGAAGAAGTAATCAAAAGTAATATAATTTAGTTAAATATGTAATTTATTCATTTTTAATATAAAGCATTCAAAATACAATTTAAAGAACACAACCGTCTCTGTCTCTGTCTCTGTCTCTTGTCTCTCTCTCTCTTATCTCTCTCTCTTGACATATATATATATAATATATATATATATCATATATCTGTTGTGTGTGGTGTGTGTGTTGTGTATGATATATTATATATAAATAATGTATAATACACATATATTACACACACACACAACACACAACACACACACACACATATATAGAGAGAGAGAGAGATCCAAGCATTAAAAGGGATTAAATCTTTTCATGTGTAAACCTTTTTTCAAGTATTTCATTTTAAAAAGAGGTTTACATATCAGGAAATTTGGTCCCTCTCAGTGCTTGGTAGATTTGCGGATAACATGGATCTATACTAGTTATAGCCTAAATTGTTTTTCTTTTTTATTTTATTTTAAAAGGGACATGGATGAACTCGAGGTTGAGAAGGGAAGGAATTGCACATAGCCCTAATTTTGGGTTGTAAAATGGTATTTTGTAAAATCCTATTTTAATTTAGTGTAATATAAAGTGGTGGTATAAAATTTTTACAATAGGATTCAAAAATGAATTTTCTTGGACCTAGAGATATATGGATATAAAGAAAAGTAACCTTTACTAACAATAGTAGTTCTTTGGAAACTAACATTCATAAATTTTCCATTGTGTGTGTGTTGTATATATATATATATATATATAATATATATTATATAATATATAATATTAATATATATATAATATATATATAATATAATATATATAATATATTAAATAAATTTGATAATTTAGTTAAAGTACAATGAAGGAACTTTAAAATGGATAAATATATCATTTTTGGTATCTCAGTTTCATTTATATTCTAGTTTATTTAGAAAAAGGAAACACATAATTATATAAATCATAGAGGCTATACCACTAATTTGTTTGATGGAAATGAGACTATTCTAATATTGTTAAAAGATAGTCCCACAATACCTCTCTATGCAAAAAGTGTACAAAAAAAAAAAAATTAATGTAATCTATCGATAGGGGAACCAAGAAATATAAAACTTCAAAGTTACCAAGTGGCAACATATATCCAAAGATAAAATAAAAGATCCACCATAGATGAATTTGGATTGAACATGACATAGAGAAATATAATAGGGTTTATGAAGTAAAGGAAACTATAGCAGTTGATATAAAAAGTTAAAACCGTTGTGATGAAAGCATATAATTAGGATTGACTACACCCATCCACAACATGGTGAGGTGCATCATGATAAGAGATTCTCTCTATCGTGGAGGAAACACTATATTTTTACATTATCTAGGAGTAAAGTGTAATTAGAAAGTGATTTGGCTTCTCTAACCCACACAACCTTTACCAAATTCTTTGATTATCATTCTCCTTCACTAGCAGCACATGTGTAATGGAAGTCTTAGTGTGCTAATAGAATTTCATTATTTGGAGAATTTGGGGTCTCCTCTATGACTATTGTGACAATATAATTCCATTATTTCAAATATTTTGGTGTCTTGTATATGACTAGTTCCTAGGTTAGGGATGGACTTCTCCACTAGTTTATTAACATCTTTATTATCCTTGTGATTTCTTTGTACCTTGACATCCTCTTAGTGGCCTTAATTTATTTATGAATGATGGAAGAAGTTAGATTTATAAAAGAAACAACTGCAACAGAACATCACTCTCTTCCCTTCCCTTGATGAGACATGCAAGGAGTCATGCATACAAAAATAATCACTAGCAAACTAACACTACAATCATCTATAATGAAAAAATGTATAGAAAAAGTTGCAACAACAGATCATGCTTTCCAATTTTGAGATCAACCTTATTATTTACTTGCCACATGTCACATGCCCGCTAGGCCTAATTTGACAATTACCTACTAAGGCTCCCATTCCTTAAATTTATTTCGATCAAAGTTAGATCCAATAGTCATCACAAGTATACTTATTCCATCTTTACATGAACAAATATTATTCATGCAACCATACTCATATTCTTCAAAATTCGGCAACATCAAAAGTAATGAACCATACCCCCTGGGCACAATACTACAAACTCTTTCTATGCTTTACCAGATCCATGATGTGAGATTTTACATTCAATTACAAGACTTATATTTCAAATCAACCCTTAACATAAATTACAACTTGGAGAAATGAATCAACCATGACATGCAACCAATAAGATTCTTTGATGACTCAACACAAGCATTAATGGAACATTATCTTGAGTCTATCGTAGCTAGTATGACCAAGAATCATGATCATAGTCCTATTGGAATAGTTGAAGGTATTACTAACATAAATCTTATGCAATATGCATAAATAGATAACTAGCCTCATTGGAGACAATTCCTATGATGCATAATGTATAGCATAGATAACCTGAACCATAGGCTATACAATTTGAAGCCTTAAAAACATAATTGTTCTACGTACATCTATATCTCATGCCTAAATATTCACCACCTTAAAAACATAGATATCATAGAATTTTAAAGATGTACTGTGTTCCTTCACTAAATTTAATTGCGATTAAATTTAGGTTCCATAGTTATCCCATGCATCTGCATATAACCATCTCGTAATTAAAGGTAGTACATGCAATTCTACTCATGCTTAGTGGTGACATGCATATTCTACCATTAGTAACATGTGCCATATAGCTCCTTGATCCCAATATTAATAATTATCTATTATGCTCTTGCCACTAAATCTACACTTGGATGCAATACACTTGGATGCAATAAGAGTCACATGCATAAGAATTCAATCATATTCATAATTTAAAGATAACACATACAATTATACACCTGCACTGATCGATTCAACAACATAAAAGGTAAGGAGTAAAGATATAGTACATCCCATACACCTGGTTTAGAGAAAAGAAATTTGAAAGATGGTCACTTGGAGGACCGAGCACCTGCACCCAACCTGAAACTGGTTGTCACCAATTCACGCCCCGAGCCAAGAGTTCTTGGCATTCAACTGTATAAAAAACGGCTGAAAACAAAATCAGAAGGCACATTTACGAAAGTAAGAAGCACTAATTGAAACAGAAGAACCATTCCGCGCTTCAACTGTATCAAAAACTGCTGATACGACGTTTAGGAATATTAGAAGAAATTAATGAGGAATCAAAAGCGCTATCACATCAAACTGATCGTAAAGTCAGACTCGGGCACTATCGACAGAACTAATTTGCTTTTTAATTAGCGGGCAACAGTTAGTCGGTCTCCTTTATAAAAGGACATGATATTGCCATCACAACGATCCCTCTGTCAAACATTATCATTCTCCAGCCTGTTGGTTGTGTATAGTAAAGTTAGTCGGTATCCTTTATAAAAGCACATCATACTGTCATCACAACGATCCCTCTGTAACACATTATCGTTCTCCAGCCTGTTGGTTGTGTTTTTACATGACGTTCAAAAATGGGAACGGAAAAACTTCTTACTTTTCTCTTTTTAATTTTATTAATCATCTTCTTGTTATGTTTTTGCTCATCAATAATCTGTATAAAGGAGAGATGGACTTGAATACAGGTGGAGAAGTTATTATTAAATCTTAAAAAATTACATGATTCTAATAAAACATTAAAACATCATATTATAACGAGATTTGAATTTACGTGGGAAGTGATTATTAAATTTTTCTAATTATTTAAAATACAAAAAAATTAATTACTTATATGTAAGGATTATTTATTTCTATTAAATTTACAATATTAGTGTTTAATATTAAGATTTAATATGATCATTAATAAATTTTAATATTAGATTAATATACTTTGTGCTGTTTATATTAAAACTAACATTAAAAACTTGTACTAAAATCATATTCTAAAATTTTAATATTTAAAAGTTGAATTTTCAAATCAAATATTTAAAATATTATTATTACTTATATATTTATTATAATTGTATAATAATTAATATTAATACTGATATTAATATTAAATCTCTATCATACACTTAATAATTATTATTGTGGTTGATATATGGTTATTAGTGTATATATTAACCAAATGTTTAATATGGCAAGAAGATGCTAATATATATATAGAGGATCCATCTGCAGGGACTCACTCAAAATGTTGATTGTAAAGATAGGTAAGGAACATTGAACAACGCTGGCTATGCCATATGCCCTTATTAATGTGACTTGGGCCTTGTCGTCCACTTTGGCCCCTTATTTTCAAGACGACAATGCCTTGAGACCAAATCCTTATGGGTGTTAGGTCTCCTGCATGACGTCATCATGTCACATGGTGGCCTATGAGGGGTTCCATGTGTCACCTATTTACAAGGTTTTAACCCATCAAAAATTGCCAAATCACCATGCCACATGGAAACCCATGCTGGAACAATGTCATTATGCTCACATGTCATGCCATGATATCTTTTCTACCACATCACATCCTGTAGATCCCTACCATGTGTTCATGTTGTTTTCCACTGACATCATGCCATGTGTCGGGGAGAAACTATCCCACATGGTGCAACTCTTTTGGGTTAGGAATATATGTTAAAGGTCATGCAACTATCATCCTCATCCATGATCCATTTTATCAATGTTGATCATGAACCATCATATTAGCGAAAGGGTGCAAAGGGTCTATGCATGGAGTTGGGTTACAGTTTTTGGCAAAGCGAGGGTGAGTTTTGGTGAAAAATGAGCTCGTTCGAGCTATTTTAAGCACTCAAATGACCAATTTTAAGTGCTCGACCAAGATTCTTAAGGGCTTAGACATAGCTCGATCGAGCATTTAAACAAACTCTCGATTGAGGTCATCTATAACTCAAGTTAACATAGGAGCTCAATCGAGCTAGTGGACCGATTGATCCCTAAAGATTGATCGAACTATAGGCTCGATCAAGCTATATGCTCGATCGAGCCTCTATTTGGCATTGAAATCCATGAGTGCAGTCTCGCAAGCCATTTTTGTAGACCACTACAGCTTGATCGAGGCATTTAATTGTTCAACCAAGGCATTGTACTGTTCAACCAAGAATTTGGGAGATGGAAAAGTGACCACACTAACGCCCCCAAAGATCAAACCAGGCCAAGGGAAGTTTCCTACTATTTTTTCTCTATTTGAATTATTTTTTCTTGCAAAAAGAAATTGAAATGAAAACACACCATACAGAAACCATGAAAATTACAAAAAAACTATAAAAACCACCAATAAAAGCCCTGCAAAAAGAAAAAAAAAAAACCTAAAAAATCATTGAGAAACCTTTGAAAACAAAGAAAACAACATAGAAGACCACAAAAAAACCAAGCAAAAACCCTTGAAAACCACCAAAAAAATAAATAAATTAGATTTTCATTTTGTTTTTTTTCCTTTTATTGAATAAGATTTCCATAATTGCAATGGTAGAGTGTCTATTATGAATTTTTTTTCTAGATTTTTTAATAGTAATAACTGTATTTATAAAAAAACTATTTTAGGTTTTCAAGCTTTTTTCTTAGAATTAATGAAATAAATTTAAAAATATTTTGATTTTTTTTTTTATTTAAAATGAATTTAAATTTTGAGCAAACATTTGGCAAAAAAAAAAAAATCAAAAAGCTCCAAAAGATAAAACATCTAAACTAATACCCAATAATAAACATTATGAGCCTAAATTGACATTGCTAATTATGGTGTACTCCAGATGAAAAAACTCTACTATCAAATAAAAAATATTATTAATTTTATAACTTTAAATTAATTTATATTTTAAAATTCTTTTTAATAATAAATATATACATCGATTTAAAAAAATTATTAGCTTAAATAAAATAATTATCTTAAATGTAAAAAATCCAATGAAAATATATATCTATATATATTCATCACTATAACTATTATGAATTATATTAATTATATTATATTTAATAAAACCTATAATTATATATAACATTCTAAAGATAAATTTAACAAAGCATAACTCTCATATATATATATATCAAATTTTTTAAAGATAACTAATATATAAATATATATTATATAATATATATATATAATATAATATTTCAAATTTTAACAATGCTTCATTGATAGGTACATTAAATCCATGTTGAAAAGTGTATTTAAAGTGAATACAAATATTTTTTCTCTTCTCATTTGTATTATATTGTTTCATTATGTAGTTTGTTGTAGTAGAAACATTATCTTCATGTGCTAGCGCCTACTACACACCATATGTTAAAGTCAAATATTCTAAGAACTTAAAGACTATTAGAATATTTGGTTGGCATGAAATTTTATTAGTTTTGCAAATATGTTTATTTCAATTTTTTACACATATATTTACATATTTATGCTCTATGAATAAAATGCATTATTTCGAAATGGGAAGAAGTGTGAAGGAAAATTTTATCACTTGTTTGGATTAAGTTTCCATGGAACTCAATAGTTTGGTTGATAAATTATCAAAAAATGGACTCTAAAGTTCAGGACTTCAGGCTAGATTTTTCTACAGATCCTCTATCAAATTTATTCTTGTCAACATTTTTCTAAGTCAACATTTTTTTCTTGGATTAGTTTATATGTATCACATGTAATATTTTTGTATTATATAAAATAGTTTAGTAAACATTTTGTTTTGGATTAGTTTATACATGTATTAGATATGTATTATATGTAATATGCAGAACCATCTGTTATATGCCCCCCAACAACGAGCGATTAGAGTGTGGGACGATCTGCTATACATGGTCAGGCTCATGCTAGATCACATATCCCAACCACAGTGTGTGTTTCACTTTCAGATCTTGGATCTAGCACAAGTCAGAGTGTTAGAGATAGTGTTTTTGTCTATTTTGATGATCATATTATATATAGTGGACTATCTTAAACCTTCTCTAGGTGCATTTTTAAATCCTCTTCAAGCTTTATGTGTTTATATATTAAAATTGTCTTTAATTTTTAAACTGTCTTCAACTGATGTGTTTGAATTTAATTTATATGTTATTATGCTTCTAATTTGTTATGTATATGTTAAGTTATGTTTATGATTTTCATACCCTCATCAAGGTGAAGCTAAGGATCACAGTGCAATGTTAATCCCTCTGTGGGACAATGCTACAACGAGTATCACACTAAAGAATTTTATGACCCAATATACATGGATCACGGGAGAGCTAGGAAAAAGCTTTGCTAGTTCACCTACTAGGTTTAGTTTATCTCTGATGTTGGATAACATCGATATGTTGATTGAGACATATCGAAGGGTGAGCCCACAGAGTTGCCTCCTACATTCCACATAGAGGATTAGGAAGTAGGAGGTTAGAGGCCCACATACTTGACAAGTGGTGAAAGAGGCCGCCAATGACATTGATGTTCATGTGGATTTTTTCGACATTCCTTTAGATCACGTTGCTAAACATTCAACTCGGATTCCACTGATATATTTTAGGAATGTTGATGGAACCCTTTTATTTATGATAAATTAGTTAGAGCTTGGGACTAGCTCCCACACGATGATCGAGGCCCCCTTTACTTTTTAAAGCATATATATGTAGAGTTTCTTCTACAAATGAGATTAGATTACACTAACATAGGATCTAAGTTTTATGGATCTATCTTGTGATGCACTTATGATCATGCGAGGGATCATAGGGACCCTGGGCATGTACCAACACATATAATATTGTTTTCACTACTATAACTTCTTAATTCCTCCAGGTTGAGGCGAGGAACATAAAGGTAACCACAAATCACTTTAAAATTGGAATCTAGCCCTTCCAGCTTAAGAGAGATCTCTCTCTATATGAATGTTCAGTCTTAGGTCTTAGGCAAGGTATTGAGATCAGAGAGATAGATTTAACAATTCGATGGTAGGGAAGAGGTAAAATCAAGTGGACATGGAGTCATATGGAGTCAATTATTTTTAGTGATATGATGGGGAAAATGAGGAAACCTTAGACAGAGGCAAGGTAGGAAATCCTTGTGATGTCTTTTTTGACAAATTTCGTCATAGAGATGGTGAAAAGAGGAGTAATGTAATTGATAACATCTAAAGCATCTAGATGACGATGAATTTTATATATCACAATAGAGGAAAAACACTAAATGTTTAGCTAGCTATAGTAGAGCACTTCACAGTGAATTGTGAAATGAAATCTTGCTTAACTAAACACGAATACATAACAAATCAAGCATAATTATAACAAGAGAGAAATCACATATAGAGGAGAGAACATAACCATAAGAAATTGACACATGAATCCTTGTAAAAGTAGACTTTAGCCTTCATCATTCACTGAAACTTAATTAAAATGTACAATGCACAATGTCTTCTCTATGAAATGCTGACCAACCCTTTTCTTAGCGAAGAATACATCATAT
>APFE031350316.1:5999-19515 GCA_000404065.3 Pinus taeda
CCAAAATCATATGCATCTAACAAGCAACAAAATAGTTCTAAGTATTCAAATATGTTATGTAAATGACATTGTGAGGTAAGTTGCATCATATTGAATGGCCTCTAAAAAGAATGTGTGATAATAGCCTATATAATTTAAAAATATTAATAAAAATTATTAATATATTCTATAGTGTAGTGTAGTTGTTGTTACTTACAGGTAAAAGAGTACATTATTATTTTATATATAAAGAGTACAAAATATAAATAATTATTTTATATATATATTATTAATTAATAGTTTCTTAAAAAGTGATATTTTAATTTTAATAATTTTTTAAAGAAATCATATTCTCAAATATAACTATTATTATAATTTGTTAATAAATCAACTTAACATATCTAAGAATATCCTATATTTAACTAATTTAGAAATAACTTCAATTAATTATAAATAATAAAATATTTAATATAAAAATGATTTGATTAAATAATTATAATATATTTATAATGTTAATAATAAAAACCAAATTTTCATATAATATTGTTTATTTGACAAATTCATAAAATAATACTTTTTCTCCACCGCTAGTAAATCACCTCCAATTATTTTAAAAAGATAAAATATTGAAATTTATTTGAGGATAATTATTAATATTATATTAATTATATACTAAATTTTCAGTTGAATAAATTCCAATCAATACAGAAAAATAACATATTAGATCTTACGATTTTGAGATTTATATTATATATTAATAATGTTAATATTAATATAAATTGAATTTTCATATATATTGTTTTATTTGAAAAATTAAAGTTGTGGGTTTATGAAAGATTCCATGAAATCATAACACCGTCCAACGAAACTTTGGTTTCACAATTCTTGATAGCAACAAATCCATTTTAACTTAGAGTAATCGGGTCTGTAACACATCCATAGTATAGCCAAAGGCAGCCAACATTCCTTTATGCATATCCCATGTTTAATCCCCTAGCTGCCTATGTCGTTCACTTTATTATGTATGCCTTCGTTATGTTAATTATTATTATATATATAATATTAACAATTATGTCTTTTATTTACATATATGTAAAAGGCTATAAACAATAATATTTTTGATATGAAAAACTTAATAGGAAATTTACTTTGATATAGTAATCATATAGTTTTAATATATTTTAATAAAAATTAATGAAACTGCATATTTATTCTATATGAGAGTAAAAAAAAAAACAAAATTGATATAAATAATTTATATTGAAGCGAATGTTGTAGTTAAATTTGGGTCACTATGTTTAACAAGGTTACTTATAACATAACATATTCTAATATGGTTGTTACAATGTGACATTCTTTTTTTTTCATTTAATGGTTGCATTGGAATGTTTATGAAGGGTAATGTTGTATTCAATTTCATTTATTTTTTTTGACCATGGTTAACATTCCTCGATAGCTATTTCAAAGGTGGGATTAATTTTACAATATTAATAATTTTGTCGCTTTTTCATGTTCATTAAAGTTTTGTTGTGTTATGATATTTGTTAGTAGTGTTTTTTTTTATTGTGATGTTCATCATGTTATATTGGATTGTGACATTCCTAAATGATTATGACAAATTGGGAGATTCATCTTCATCTATTATATAATTTGTTCTTGTATCTCATTATAAGAATGTTGTTTCATTCATGATTGTATCACATTATAGTTTTCATGAAATGTGATGTCACATTCATGTCAGATAACTTAATGTTTGCATTCAATGCAATATTCATCAAGAGTAATGTTGAATTGAATTCTATTATTTTCTGTTGGCTATGGTTGAAATTCCTTAATGATTGTTTCAAATTGTGGCATGCATCTTGTGGCATTAATGGTTATGTTACATTGCATTTTCCCTTAAATATGATCCCACATCATGGCATTCATCACTAGTTTTGTGGCATTGGGGCATTTGTCAAACACCATGTCACCTTATGACATTCATTAAGGGTTTTAATACCTTTAGATATACATCAAAATTTTTATTGTATAGTGACATTCTACAAAGTTTATTTCAAATTGTGACAATCATCTTGGCATTTATCATTAATCTAAATCGCTATTGCAAATTTGTTTGTTTCCAACACCAAATAGTTATCTTTTGTTGTGGCGGTCATGATCATATCAAATTTGACTAATTTCATCAAGGGATTGATCACGTTGCAACATTTCTCTTTCTTTATGATGAATTATAACATCCTAACATGGATAGTTTATATTGCAACGTCTATTGAGAAGGAAAGATGTCCCAGCCACAGTGAAGGTTTCTCTCCAATATAAAGTCCCAATTAGAGCTCATACCTTTTTGGATGAGTGACCATTCAAATTCTATCTCAATAGTCATTGTTGATTTTGAGAATTGTATGAGATGTTTATGATAATTATAACAGGGGTATGAATATTCTAACTTAAAACTATCTAGTGCACTAAGATGGAAAAAGGGCAAGCTAGCTAGCAGTTATAGATATAAGAGAATTAGGAGGAAAATGAGTGAGTAAACATAACATTGCACAATGGAGGAAATAGTTAGCTATAATCTAGGAAAACAATAGGTACTCAAATTTCTAAAATAAATGAAAGATAGTCAACATTTAGATTTAAAAAGTGATGATAAATGAAGATATAGAAACTAAAATAGCAATATTTGAGGCAAACCATTTAATTTATAGAATAGTCCATAACATAGTCATATACATACAACAAAGCACACACTTACATGAACTATTTAGGAATTGTGAGAAGCAAAAACAAGATGTACAACAATGTCCTTCTACGATTTCAAATATTACAACAGTAAGTATAGAAGTACCGTCCTCCTAACTTTCGTCTCCAATGAAATCAATAAAATATCAAAAAGTTCCATTCATACAAAGAGTTTTACAAATTTATATGTAGAGTTTATTAAATGCCATATGTGATTATTTATGCCAAATTTTAGTCCATTTTTTAGTTGGTGACCAATAGTAGCTAATTTACAATATCTTATAACACGACCAACTTTTAGTCATTTTTAACTTAGTCATTATTTGGTTGTCTCAATTTTATTGTCTAGTAGTATATCTAGTAATAATTTTGGTCATTAATTTATTTATTGATTTAGTCATCAATTGCCACAGTTAGTGACCAAATATACAAAAAGAATATTACTATATGATCACTTGAGAAAACCGATTAATGACCAAAGAAATATGACTGAAATGTTTGTTGTGTTATAAGATACTATAAATTAGCTACTAATAGTCATATATATGCAAATTTTAGTCATCGTTTGAAATCAGTTAATGACCAAAGAAATATGACGAAATTTTGGTTGTGTTATAAGATATTGTAAATTAGTTACTAATAGTCGTATATATACAAAATTTAGTTGTCATTTGTAATAACAAATATCTAATTTACAGTAGTCATTTATCTTTTTTTGGTAGTTTCATATTCATATATAAACAACTCATTTAGTAGTTTATATTCATTTCATTTACTTTCATTAATAATATTGTAATGAATAATTAGTCATCTATTCAATATATTGTGTTTCATCAATTAACCAATGTAAAACTGCTAATTTTAATAGATTTAGATTGATTTTATGTGTTCATTATTAATCAATATAAATTAATTAGTATTATTTTTCAACTAAATTGTAAAATAATGTCATACAATGTGCATGTTCATCTAATATGAAAACACAAAGTTACATATGTTAATTACAATACTGAATAATATCAAGTGCAACTTTAAATAACTTCAACTACAAATTATATTATATAGGATGTCAAGTATTAAAATATCAGTTTCCAGCTTAATATTGGTTGGACTACAATTTACACATGAAATATTGTTTCATCACTTCAAATCATTATCACTGTGTTGCCAAGGAATTTCAAGTGAATTCACCAACTTTGAATACTCGACCATCAATCTTTATGTGTGTGTCTTATGTAGGATATTGGCTCTAAGGGTATAACTAGATCAATTCTCTTCTCTCTCTCTCTTTTTTCATTTGTCGCTGCAGTGTTATTTTTCTCCTCTTTCTTCAATTCTCGCTTCTTTCCATTGTTACCGAGTTCATCTCCTGAAAAAAAAAGAAAATATAATGCAGAGTATAGGACACGAAAGAAGATGAATATTGGAATATAAACTAAAGTAGACTATAAAAAATTATATGACATATACCTCAATATCAACAATGTCAATGTCATCAACAACCTCAACATCATGAACCTGGCTTGAAACACCTCAAAATAACCAGGTTATTACAATATAGGTATAATATGATTGATTATATTCCAAGGGTCAGAACTGCAGGGTTACCACCATGGTATTATTTTTCAAGTATATATGCCAATGAGAGCATGCACAAGTATGAACTCATTAATTCAATGGAAAAATACCTCGTAGGTTGTGGGCCAACTACCTCACAAAATTGATATAAGTGGATTGCCACCATATAACGAACTCGCCCAGACTTATCCTATAAAAACAAGCATATTTTTAGAACAGATTGAGATGAGTTCTAAAATTTTTCTTGGAAGAAAAATTGTAACATTTTCCAAACACTGTGGAGAAAAGGTCATTTTCAAGAACACATACAACATTAAAGTCATCTAATGTATAAAAAAAGAGTCATTAAATGCACTAAGAAAGGAACAAGAGATGAAAAATGAAAAATATTGAAATATGTAATTAGTTGTTACAAATGAAAATGAATATAATGGATCTATTGATGTCATAAAGAATACAAAGTGAAAAATATAAATGTAATTTATTTTCCAAAAATAACAAATTCCTAGGAACTCTGTTGGACAACATAACTATTCCTCTCATCATTTTCTATGCCTTTCAAATCTAAATTTATAACAGGCTTGAAAAATTTTCAACCTATAGGTAATACTTAATTATGCTTAAAGGTTCACTACGCCTACACTATTCAAGCACAAGATTAAGATTATTATGCTTAAAGGTTTACTAAGCCTCCACTATTCAAATATGTGATTAAGATTATTATGATTAATGTTTCAGTAAGCCTCTACTATGAAACCATGACAGTAATATTAGAGGAATCACTTTAATTCAATTAACAATAAAGGTCATAACATTAGTTTTAGTCAAATCAAGGTCAAAGGTTTGTCAAATAAAAATTTGAGGATAAATTATGCATAGAAGCCATGTCAACACAGTTTGGGGAGCTGGAATCACTAGACTAAAGGCCATGTTTTATATATATTAACTCCTACTTTGATGTTTCTTTTGGGTACTTGTAATGACATAAAATTATTTGAGAGTTGAAACTAAAAGCTATAATACTTAGTTGTTTTAAATACTTGAATAGCTAGTATTGGACCATACACTACAATCTTAACATTATTGCTTTTAAAATGCTTGAAAAAGTTGTTTTAAATACTTGAACAACCATTATTGGACCATATACTACAATGTTAACATTATTTCTTTTAAAATACTTCAATGGGTAGAATTGGTGGCTTTACCTGAAATAGATGGGATAGTAGGAATCAAAACTACTTTTTTTCTCCACATGTGATGTTATTTTTTTATCATTTGAAAGAGGAACCCATACAAATTTTCAAGAATCAACATTCAAAATTGTTCTCTGTTAAATGAATTTTAATTCATATCCTCATATGTCTGCCTCTCTTGATACACTTCTAATTAAAGTATGTACTTATCATTTCACTAGGAACTAGGAACACTAGATGGTCTAAAATGTTTCAACCTTAACCCAAGGATATACAGGAACACTGCAAAACATGTATTGTTTACTAACATCCATGTGCCAATTTCAATGAATGCATGCATTCAAATTTTCAAATTTTGATAGCTATACTTCCTTCCATGGACTAAGAATCAAACAAGAGTGTTTTGGTTCAAGAATAAAATTTGGTTTGATTTTTGTTATTCAACTTTAGCAACAATAAATTTAGGTTATGCATACATACACACAATTTTAGTCAACAATGAAAGGAGTATTTTGATAGTGCAATGACAACATTTTGACATATTGAGGAGGGATAGTCATCAAATATCAACCTTTCCTGAAAATTAAATTAGAAACTACAAGACATGCTTGAAAAGGACATTTATACAATCTTGGTATACATTAGTTGCATGGGCCCTAAATGGATTGTATACTAGAAATATTTGAGCGAAGTTTAAAATCAAAGGATATCCACTTCAATGTTTGCATTTTTACCTTGACACTACCTACAAAATGAGATACATACTTCCTCCAAATTGATACCAATTACAATCCCCATATGTCCTTTAATAACAACACAATCTCAACTTTTTGGTCTATGTTTGGGTTCCAAATGCTCTCAACCCCCATAATATGACGAATTCTTTAAAACTCAGAATCAACTTTGGGTCAAACTGTACTTAGATCAAAGTCAGTTGATGATTCTTCTTATAAATCATTTCACTAAAAAATTCCATAAAATATGAAATTTTTAACCAATAAAGGAACAGACACAAACACACATCAATCATTCAATGTAAATTCAAATCATTAGAGACCAAATATGAAATTATTTTCATGTATATACCATTTAAGGGTGAATATAACAAAATGTAACTAAGAGAAATGCATATCCAAAACAAAATACATAAACAGTGAGGCTCTAGATGGCCTCTGTAGTCCAAGAAACCACATGCCACTCATATATATGCCATGTAAGGGCGAATATAGAAAAATGGCACCAACTAAAATACAAATCTAAAACAATATACATAAACGGTGATTTTATAAGTGTCCTCTAGTGGTCAAAGCACAACATGATACAAGATACTACATAAAAATGTTTTAGGGTTTCAAGGGGCTGAGGGGTTTCCAGGTTTTTTAAAAATTGCTTCATCATCTAGATTTTGTTGCAACCACACCCAAAATGGTTTGGGGCATAACCAAAACTAGTCAATCTTACAAGATTGGTTTCCAAACAAGTCATTTCGGTATGGGAAGGGTTCTACTATAAAAATAATACCAAATTACATGATATAAAAATACTTTTATGTGGTTTACCAAATTGGAAACCAAAACAACAATAAAACTTAATGTCATTTGTCCCAAATGTCCATATACTAACCAAATACACACAAATTTGTCTACTAACAAAGACTTCATTATGCAAGACATTATGCCACAATATTGGTAAATTCCAAGTGAAATAGAAAAAATGTAAGTTAACTGAAATTTTGTGAGCTTGCCAACGCTGCCATAATGTACCTTAATCAAGACTCCTGTGATGGATGTAAATGATAAGGTGATGGAAGCACTCAAAAGCACAAACGAGCGAGAGGGAGAATGCTACTTAATGAGATCGAAAAAGGGGATCTACAAATTAAGAGTTTAAGAAATTTAAGGCAACAACTTTGTAAAGAAATTTTCCACACATACCATAGTCTACGCACTTGAACGCTAAGTAATCTATTTTTGTGATTAGATAAACGAACAAGAGAAAGGTTTTTCCTAAGTATGAAGACATGTTTGAGTTAGTTGCTTGTGTTTTCATCTAAAGGGCCTCCAGGTTCAACAACCCCTTAGCAAGAATAAATCGCAATAGATTCGAATTATGGGATTCAATCAGAAATAGAGTGCCGCTTCATTGGGAGAATAAGGAAATCCTAAGTTCATGGATTGCAGGAAGAAGCCATTTTCATCTTCCAAGTGAACATCATAGATAGTTTCTATGGATTGAGGCCATTATTTTGATGTAAAGAGGAAACATGATGTACTTTTCATCTCTATGAATGGATCAATTTTTTAATTGAAGTGAACCTAGAGATGTAGCCCATATGAGTGAACTTTGTTATCAATTGGTTGACTATTGCATATGTCATTTTAGTGTTTAAAAATTTTAGTCTTTAAATGTTGATTTTAAGCATGAACCTTTAGCATTAATTTCAAGTCAATGAGTAAGAGGTTGACAAGCCCCAACATGTTCAAAGTCCTCCATGTAAAATTCCCAGCATGTTCAAAGTTCATACCCTAGTCCACTAGTACAAATTGGCTAATTAGTTACCTAAAAACTGACTAAATGTTTCACATAAATGATCATTTTTCGGTCGGTCACCAATAGTAGCTAATTTATAATATCTTATAATGTGGCCATCATTTAGTCATTTTTAGCTTAGTCATTAATTAGTTGTCTCAATTTTATCATATAGTAGTATATTTAGTTATAAATTTGGTCATTAATTGTCGTAATTAATGACCAAATATACAACAAAATATATTACTATATGATTACCTGAGAAATTCAATTAATGACAAAAGAAATATGACCAAAATGTTGGTCGTTTTATAAGATATTGTAAATTAGCTACTAATAGTCATATATATGAAAATTTTAGTTGTGTTATAAGCTACTGTAAATTAACTACTGATAGTCATATATATGAAAAATTTAGTCATCATTTGTAATCATAAATTTATCATTTACAGTAGTCATTTATTTGTTTTTGGTAGTTTCATATTCATTATATAAACGACTAATTTAGTAGTTTATATTCATTTCATTTAATTTCATTCACAATCATTATAAACGACTAATTTAGTCATATACTCATTTTATTTGTGTTCATTGTTAATCAATATAAATGACTAATTTAGTAATTTTAGATTGATTTTACATGTTCATTATTAGTCAACATAAATTAATTAGTGTGATTTTGCGACTAAAAAAATGGCATACAATATGCATGTCCATCTAATATGATAACATAAAGTTACATATGTTAGTTACAAGACTAAATAATATCAAATGCAAACAAAAATAATTTCAACCACATAAATTTTCTTTATAAAATGTCACGTATTACAATGAGTTTCCAACTTAGTATTGGTTAGATTACAATTCACACATGAAATATTGTTTCATCATTTCAAAATATTATCACTGTGTTGCCAAGACATTGCAGTTGAATTCACCAAATCTGAAGACTTGATCATCAGTCTCTATGTGTGTGTCTTATGCAAGATATTGGCTCTATGGGTATCACTAGACCACTCCTCTTCTCTCTCTAATTTTTCAAGTCGCTCTAGTGTTATTGTTCTCCTCTTTCTTCATTTTTTTCTTATTACCATCAATATTAAGACCCTCTCCTGAAAATGAAAGAAGATACAATGCAGAGTATAAGACATGAAAGAAAATGAATACTTGAATTGAAACCAAAGTAGACCATAAAATATTTATATGACATATACATCAACATCAACAATGTCAATGCAATTCCCCCCCATAAAAGCAAGAAACTTGAACAAGTTTTCTCCAGTAGGGGATAACGGCCATTATGTGGCCATATGACCTATGTAAATAAAGCAAATAAAACATCACCATAGAAAATAAAACATTAGTAAATCAATTATATTCAAACTTTAGAGAAATCTTCGGCACAATCATGCCAGCTAAGTTACATGTTAAAAAGCTCAAGTTGCAGATAACTTGTTAAAACAAATAATATGAGGTGTGATGTTTAACCCTTGTTATTTTATTCATAATAGCATTTCATTCTCTAATGCGTGAACTTGTTATTGCATATAGACAACCTATGCTCAAATAACAACATGAAAGTAAACTTTTTTAATAGTCATGAAAATATTTTAACACAAAACAACTAAAAGGATTTCAATTAATATTGTGTAATACTAAACTCATCTTCATGATTTGGATGTTTTTTAAATGGACATGATACTAAGTATTTTCAATTTCATAGTTAAAAAAAAATAAAAAAAATCAAAAGAAACATTTAAAATACAATCAAGCAATCAAGAGAGGATATCATGGCATGAACATTTCAATTATAAGAAATTTGTTTACCTGTCCACCATTGTCTTGTCTAGCCTTCCTAAAACATTTCCTTGCCTAAAATAACCATGAGGTGAAATAATCATAACATTAAAAACCATAGGAATCCCTACTAGAAACATTTCCAAAGTCAATGGCTCAGGTGCCTAAAGGATCTCCAACAACAAATGAATCATATCCAAGACATGCTCTGCATTGTCTCCGCATCGTTTTTCCAATCCCATTTGTTGTAACCTGCCCACACTAGAGTCAAGTAACAATCAAATGAAGGCATTGGAATTTTCTTATTATATATATATAATATATAATATATATACATACATATAATTTGAATCTGATTTGTTTCAGGAACATATTAATTCTTATTTAAATATTTCCTGTCATGAGAAGGTATCAATCAAGTGTATATGACATCATAAAAATTAACCTTAATGAGGTCCTCAAACAATTTCTGCAATTTTTTTCTTGTTGTTATATCTTAGGTAGAAAAAATAACATATCCGCAAAAGAAAAATCCATATATTACTTGTTAAGCTAAATCCTCCCACTTTACGAAAGCAGATTATAGCTTGGTTAAAATTTGTATCCTTTCAGTCAACATCAATGTGGGTGGTTCTTGTAACTCTATATTATGGTGCAGGGGTGGTTTAGAAAGACACCAAGACTTATCATAGGGATTGGGTGAACAATTGTAAATAGTGTAAATAAATAATAAGAGAAAATGGAGAGTCATTGGGAGATGAAACTCAATGATCACTCCCTCATGTATATAACTCTTAACATAATATCATTTGAGGAGTTACCTCCTGGCCTGACATGTTATCAGAGGCAGCTCCAGTTTTGGCATTGCAGTCTACCATTGTAACTCCCTTCTGCCATCTTTTCAAAAAAATTTCCTGTAGTCTGCCATATTCTTCAGTTCTCTACCCTTTGCATGATAACTGGTGTAACTCTTGGTGTAAATCTTTGTGTACCTCCCCTTGTAGCTCCCATACTTCGAATCACACTATTTTATGAGGCCACCGACAGTCCTGGTGTGTTATCTCGCCCATAGAAGCATTCTTGCAGTATTTTTAATGCAACTCAGTGTATACTCCACTATCTCTAGCCTCGTCCAGCATATTTCTAATGTTGAATTCCAATAGCTTCTCCATGTACGCTGCTCATTCCAGGCTTCCTTGTCTTTGCTGCTTCCTTGTCTTTTGACTAGTTTTTTTTGGACATCTTTGCTGCTTCATCTAGTGTCATATCCATCTTTTTCTTAGTCAATGCAATTGTCTTAGCAGTAACCACTGGGATGCTTGCCATTATATTTCACAGATGTTATTAGAACCTAATCAAATATCGATACAAAACATGATAGACATAGTTTTTTCTGCTCTTCCTCCCATAATGTTGCTACTTCCTCCAGTAAACTTCTCCCTCAAGTACACTACTCCCTCCATATCGAATTTTTGACTAGAACTGTATTCTTGACCAGAATTGCATTTTTTTTAGAATATTTCTATTACAGTGTAGTTTTTTTTCTTTAACACCAGAAGTGAAAATATTTTATATATTTGTAGTAGAAGCATTTTTTCTACAGTTCACAGTTAAAAAAACAAAAAAATGCATTCATTGATATCTATTGTGGGAGTGGTTCTCACTGACAAGGAGAACTATCCAAAATGGTCACGAAAAATCAATCACACTCTCATTTTTAATGAGCTATGGAAAGGATTGTGTGTTGGAGATGGAGACAAAGAACTATAACAACCTACCTCAAACAATGAATTCACAATTTTGGGAAAATAAGAATAGCAAGGCTTATGCCTTGATTGCAGCATCAGTAAATGAAGAGGTGAGTCACCATATTTCGCCATTTTCAAATGCTTTCGAAGCCTTAAAAAACTGAAGGAACTCTATGATTCACATGCTACACTTGAAGTTGTTCAACTCATGATTAAATTATTCGGCCTTGAATTACACAATGATGATCCTCTTGTTCTTACATCAGAAGTAAGATCTATTATGCATGATATCAAAGTCGCTAATGTTGAACTGGACATTCCTTTAATAGCTTTTGTCAAGGCACTTTATCCCACTTACTCAAATTACACTTCAAATGAATTTTAAAACTATCTTTGCCAACATGTGATCAAACATCAAACAACTGTGCCTTATAATCCCCAACAAAATGGAGTAGCTAAAAGAAGGAATAGGACAATATTAAATATGGTGTGCTCCCTGATGTTTTTCAAGAATGTAAAATTGATGTTTTGGGCTAATGAAGTTCTATGTGATGTATATGTAAAGCGTAGATGTCCATCGAATGCTATTAGAAACAAGACTCCTTATGAAATGATCCGGACTTAAACAGGAACACAACAAAATACAGAGATAACCATATACACAATGATGCAGCGGAAATAATACTTCATTTCATTAATGTAAAATACTGAAATATGCTTACAAACAGAGTTGGAAATAAAGCAGCTAGGGCAATGGTAGCTTATCTCTGAGAAGAGATGTGGCAGCTACATGCCTCTAAACTATGTTACAATGAGTCTTGAAGGCCTATTTATTGTTGAGAAACATTGGAAAACCATTAACATTCCAAAACCTAACCCTAGAAGATGAAACGCCAAACTGTGGGCCCAGTTTCGGTAAATTGGTAGATCAACTTCATGGGGTCGTAACTTTGGCATACAATCTCCATTTGACGCATACAATAGCTCGTTAGAAAGATCTACCTAAGAGCTACCACTTTGGGAAGGGAAACATTAGTCCATGGACCCATGTTGCTCCCATATTTCCCAAAAAATGTCTTTTAGGGCCTCAAAACGGCTTCGGAAGTTCAGGACCCGAAAAACTGGTAAAAACAGTAAGTTGTGCTACAATTAAGGAAACTGAAAAATGCTGAGAGAAATAATGGTGGGGGGTCCAGGTGGACTTGGCAGGTGGCCACCAAGATCCACCTGGATCATTCCTCCCCCCTTAGGAAGCAATAGTCCCCATTGCATTGAGTTCCTCCATGAGATGAGGAAACTTTTGCTGAACTTGGTCCCTGGTGAGCCACTTGCCCTGGTGAAGGAGTTGGCTTTCTTTGACAACTCAATATAGTTGGATATTCTGTTGACGAGTGTTCTTGATCTGTGTGTCCATGATCCGATTAGTTGCAGCTTGTTCCATGGAATCTGGATTTAATTCTGTGGGTGTGAGTTGTTCTGCAATGTTGGATGTGTCTAACAATGGTGGAAACTATGGCCGAAGGCGATCCACATTCAACACTGGGTGAATGCCAAGGAATGGGGAAATATTGAGCTCAAATGCATTGTCTCCCATAGAATTAGTAATGGTGTAAGGACCATATCAGAGTGGTCTCAATTTTTGATAGGCTCCAGTAAGGCGTTCCTTTTGCAAATGTAACTAGACTTTGTCGTCCACCTGAAACTTGTGTGGCACCCAATGTTAATCATGTCACTGCTTGTACTTGGCATTTGATTTCTCTAGAATTTCATGGACCTACTAGTGAATATGTTGGATGTGCTCAATGAAGTTGGTTGCCTTGTCTGTTTCGGACTAGACATGAGCCAAATCTATGTGAGTAGCTGTAAGTGGCATGGCCACATCAATGGGGCATAGTAGCTGGAATCCCAAGCCCACCTGAAAAGGGTTGTGGCCAGTCGAGCTGTGAA
>APFE031350316.1:20183-30882 GCA_000404065.3 Pinus taeda
CAATACTGCCACTGTTTTCTCGACCCCGAAATGCCTAGCAGCCCGACTGTAGTGTGCTTCCCAAATCATCTTGGCACGTTCACTTGAAGGAACACAAAGGTGACCTAGGTGGCATAATAGGGCATCTTGGAGGTGAAAATCTGGAACATGCTGACCCTCCAAGAGTGTTTGGTATGTGTGGCTGAATTCTGGGTTGCTTTTGTAGAGAAGTGTCTAATCAGAAGTCTCATGCCCACAAGAGTTGAGCATGATGGTTAATGCCATGATCGGTGGTCGACTGAGGCAATCTGCAACATTATTGGTGTTTCCCTTCTTATACTTGATATTCAACTGGAACTGTTACAGGTATATAGACCACTTCTGATGGCGATCATTCTGCAATTTCCCTTGGGTCTGTATGAACTGCAGGGGTTGGTGGTCTATGTGGATGACCGTTTCCTTCCCCAAAATGTAATGCTTCCATTGTTGGCAGTCTTGCATAATGGAATACATCTCTTTATCATAAGTGGGATACTTCTGGACTATGTATGAAAGTGTTTCACTGTGATATGCCATTGGATGCCCATGTTGAGTAAGGACTGCCCCAATAGCATAGTCAGAGGCATCTGTCTCGACCTCAAATGGTTGTTCTAAATATGGTAATGTGAGCACTGGTGCCATGTAGAGGCGATATTTCAACTCTATGAATGCCTTCTGTTGAGAATCAGACCAAAAGAATTTTGCTTTCACTCCTCCCTTGGTGACTTGACTCAAGGGCCAAGAGATATGAGAAAACCCCAACGCGAACGTGTGGTAGAAGTTGGCAAGACCTAGAAAGCTACGGAGCTCTGTCAGAGTGGTTGGTGATGGCCAATCCCGAATGACTTGGATCTTGGCTAGATCCACATGCACCCCCTTCTCATCAATAATGTATCCCAGATACTGAACCTAGGTCATGCCAAAAGTGCATTTCTCCAAATTGGCACATAGCTTGTGTTGTCACAGTGTTTGGAGAACCTATCGGATGTGGTGGAGGTCCTCTTCCCAACTCTACCTGAAGATCATAATGTCATCGAAGTATACCACTACAAATGAGTTGGTGAATGGCCACAAGATGTCATCCATTAGCCCCATGAAGGTTGCAAGAGCATTTGTCAATCCAAAAGGCATAACCAACAATTCAAAATGGCCCTCCTTAGCTTTGAAGGCAATCTTCCACACATTAGAGGGTTCAATTAGTACCTGGTGATATCTTGACTTCAGATCGATCTTGCTGAAATATTTCGCCCCCTTTAGTTGGTCCAGGAGGTCATCAATCCACGAGATCGGGTACCTGTTACGGACAGTGATCTTGTTCAGCGCCCGATGGTCAATACAGAGTCTCCAAGTCCAATCCTTCTTCTGTACCAACATGATCAGGCTCCCACAAGGCGATGAACACGGACGGATGTGACCTTTCTACAAGATCTCCTAAATCTGCCTCTTGATTTCATTGTTCTCCAGAATGGAGTGTTGATAAATTGGTCCATTGGGTAGCGGCGCACCTGGGGTCAGATCGATGGAGTGCTTAACCTAACAGTGCAGAGGAACCCCTACGGGGAGGTGAAGATGTCCTTGTACTCCTCCACGACCTTGTCCATCTGTAGTTGTCATGTGGAGGGGCCCTATCTGGAGGCCATGGCCACTGTCTTCTTCCTTCCTTGAGGGTGTATCATCAAGAAAACAAATTTCCTGGTTTTGGAAATGACCTTACTGCATTGTTTTGCAGTAATCAAAGAGATGGCGGTAGGCAGTGCTACCTTTGGTATCCTGTACAACTTATTTCCCAATGTAATAATAACAGCACGGGGCCTTGATTCATACACAATATTTTGCTTCCACAAGTATGGTTGTCCTAATAATACATCAAAAACTTCAAAGGGAGAAATGTCACACAATACCTCATCCATGAAGGGCTTGATGTTGTATGAAGGCGACACTGCTGGCTCACGCGAAGATCCCGTCCTTGGTGAAGCCACCCGATGGTGTACGGTTGTGGACGTGCTGTGGTCGGTAAGCCCAACCACTTCACGAACTTTGCCGAAATGAGATTCTTTGGCTCCCGCTATCGATAATGAACTATGGCGGGGAGCCCTTTACCCATATCTAGGAGTGGAAGAGACGCTCCTCCTCCTCTGGATCTTCGAGTTCATTTTTATGGATCTTGGCAGTAGCAATAGTGGCGTTGGGATCCACATCAATGATATACTTCCCTTTGTCATTCCCCTTGTCAAGTTCTGACTCAGAGTTGGAACATGCATCTGATTCTAAAACCTTTAGCTCAGCCACCAGTGATTGCTTGGCCTGACACTCACTTGTGTTGTGAGTGGAGCTCTTATGAAACTCACACCATTTTCCTGTGTCCTTTTTCAGCGTCGCGGTACTGTTCTTTGCTTGCAACTTTGGTAGGTTTTCTTGTGTTGCCCCGCCTTGGCTTTTTCCTTTGCTCTGTGGCTTAGTGGCACCTTTCCCTTGCTTTGGATTTGCATAACCAAAGTCTCGCTTCTTTTGTTTAAACTTCTGCTCGACCTTGACGACATATCGATATGTTGTGCTGAGCGAGGAGATGTTCAGGAATTCTATTTCTTCCTAGATGTACTTGTGAATACAACCACAGTATTTGAGTATCAAATGCTACTCCGCATCCTTGATACCCAACTTTGTGTGAAGGCTATGGAAAAGATTGGTGAACTTCGACATGTCTTGGTCCCTTCCTTGCCGCAGCGTGGTCCACTTTATGTATTCATCCTCATAGCTTCTGACAGGTTAGTACTGCTCCTTGATGGCATCCTCGAATGAGTTCCAGGTGGGTGTGGCTGAAAATAGTGGGCTAGTACTTTCATCCTTCTGCTCGCAGTAGGTTTCCCACCAGTCCTTGACGTGGGGGGCTGCTTTGAGAAGAGTGAAAATAATCTTTTCCTGACTCGAAAATTCATGAACAGAAAAATAACCCTCTAGCAGATTTAACCATTTATCTATGACATCTGCGTCTATCTGACCCTTGAATATGGGGATTTCAAAATTAAAATGTACCTTAAAGGGCGTGGCATTTCCAGAGTAGCTGCTAGAAGCCGATGCATCGCTTCTGGGTAGCCACTGAAGGATCTGGGCAAGGTTGTCCATCAATGCATTCCGTTGTCGCTCGAGGGCTTCTTCAAGCAAGATTTTGATAGGATCTCCTGCCCCCTCATCTTTCTTCTCATCTACCATGGGAGGCCGTCAGGATTTGTGAGGTTGGTCTTGCAAAGGTTCGACCAGTTCAAGCCCTAACTCCTTATATCTCGACCTCGTTGGGGACATGCAAAGAAAAATAGAGAAAAAGAAAACCTCTCTAATACCACTGATCCAGACTTAAACAGGAACGAAACAAAATACAGAGATAACCATATACACAAAGATGCAGCAGAAATAATACTTCATTTCATTAATGTAAAATATTGAAATATGCTTACAAATAGAATTGGAAATAAACTAACTAGGGCGATGGTAGCTTATCTCTGAGAAGAGATGTGGCGGCTACATGCCTATGAACTATGTTACAATGAGGCTCGAAGGCCTATTTATTGTTGAAAAACAATGGAAAACCCTTAACATCCCAAAACCTAACCCTAGAAGATGAAATGCCAAATTGTGGGCCCCGTTTTGGGTAAGTTGGTGCATCAACTTCTCGGGGTCGTAACTTTGGCACCCAATCTTCGTTTGACGTGTACAATAGCTTGTTAGAAAGATCTATCCGAGCACTATAACTTTGGGAAGAGAAACATCGGTCCATGGACCCATGTTTCTCCTAGATTTCCCAAAAAACATCGTTTAGGGCTTCAAAATGGCTCTGGAAGTTCAGGACCCGAAAAACTGCTAAAAATAGTAAATTGTGCTACAATTACGGAAATTGAAAAAATGAAAGAGATAGTTGTGGGGGTCCACATGGGATAGGTGGGTGGCCACCAACATCCACCTAGATCATTCCTCCCCCCTTAGGAAGCAATGGTCTCCATTGCGTTGAGTTCCTCCATCTGCTGAACTTGGTCCCTGGTGAGTTGTTCTGCAATCTCGGATGTGTCCAATAATGGTGGGAAGCATGGTCCAGGGCCATACACATTGAAAACTTGGTGCAGGCAAAGGAATGGAGGAATGGTATTCTCCAAAGCATTATTTCCCACAACCTTAGTAATGGTGTAAGGACCATGTCGGCGTGGTCAAAGCTTCTGATGGGCTCTTGTAAGCCGTTCCTTATGCAAATGCAACTAGAATTTGTTGCCCACTTGAAGCTTTTGTGGTACCCCTGTGGGTGAGGAGAAGTTGTTCCTATGTTTTGTCATGACCGTATTCCTTTGCTGCTATTGCTGCGTGGAGGAACACTTCGTGGGAGTCATGGATGTGGTGACGATCTTCCCCTTACTTGGGAGTGAATAAGATAGAAAATAAATTTCCTAGTCTAGGAGATGAGCTTGCTCCCTTTCTTAGTAGAGATCAAAGAGGTGGAGGTGGGTAGGGCTACCTCCAGTATCCTGTATAATGAGTTATCCAAAGAAATAATGACAACGTAAGGCCTTGACTCATACACACCATGTCACCTCCACAAGTATGGCTGGCCTAATAGTACATCACAGACATCCAGAGGTGTAACATCACACAATACCTCGTCCGTTAAGGGCTTGATGCTATAGGGAAGGCGGCACTGCTAGCGAACTTTGAGATCTCATCCTTCACGAAGCCACCTCATACTTTATGACTACAGGTGTTGTGTAGTTGGGAGGCCCAACCGCTTCATGACCTCTACTAAAATGAGTTTCTTTTGGCTACCACTGTTGACAATGAATTGCAGCAGTGAACCCTTCACCCACATCTGGGAATGGAAAATATGTTCCCCCTCCTCTGGATCTTTGGGCTCATTTTTCTATATCTTTGCAGTGGCAACAGTGGTGTTGGGATCCGCATCAATGATCTGCTTCCCTTTGCCATTCCCCTTGTCGGGTTCTAGCTCAAGGTCGAAACATGCATCTGATTTTGGAAGCCTTCAACTTGGCTACCAGCGACTGCTTGGTCCGACACTTACTTGTGTTGTGAGTGGGGCTCTTGTGGAACTCACACCACTTTCCTGTGTCTTTTTTTGACTTCGTGGTGTTGTTCTTTTCTTGTGGCTTCAACAGGTTGTCTTGGGTCACCCTGCCTTGGCTTTATCCTTTGGTCTTCGGATTCGTAGATCCAAAGTCTCGCTTCTTCTGTTTGAACTTTTGCTCGATTTTGATAGTGTCTCGGTATGCCGTGCCGAGTGAGGAGATGTTCAGGAACTCCATCTCTTCTTGGATGTATCTGTGTAGGTAGCCACGGTATTTGAGTACCAGATGCAGATCAAAATCTTTGATACCCAACTGTGTGTGAAGGGTAATAAAATGTTGGTGAACTCTGGCACATCTTGATCCCTTCCCTATCGCAGCATGGTCCACTTTATGTATTTGTCCTCATATCTTTTGACAAGGTAGTACTGCTCCTTGATGGCATCCTGAAATGAATCCCAAGTGGGTGTGACTGAAAATAGTGAGCTTGTGCTTTCATCCTTCTGCTCGCTATAGGTTTCCCACCAGTCCTTGATGTGGGGGGCTGCTTTGAGAAGAGCGAAAACAATCTTTTCCCGACTCAAAAATTCATGAACAGAAAAATACCCATCTATCATATTTAACCATTTATCTACAACATATGTTTCTATTTGACCCTCAAAGATGGGGATTTCAAAATTAACTTATACCTTAAATAGTGTGACCTTTCCAGAGTAGTTGTTGGAAGTCAATGCATCGCCTTTGGGTAGCCGTTGAAGGATCTGCGCAAAGCTATCCATCATCGCGTTCCTTTGTCGCTTGAGGGCTTCTTCGAGCAAGATTTTTATAGGATCTCCTGCCCCCTCGTCTTTCTTCTCATCCGCCATGGGAGGTTATCGAGATTTGCGAGCTAGTCTTGCAAAGGTTCGACCAGTTCAAGCCCTAGCTCCTTATATCCCGACCTCGTTGGGGACGTGCAAAGAAAAACAGAGAAAAAGTAGACTGCTCTGATACCACTGATCTAGATTTAAACAAGGACACAAAAAAATATAGAGATAACCATATACACAAAGATGCAGCGGAAATAATACTTCATTTCATTAATGGCAAATACCGAAATATGCTTACAACCAGATGTGGGAATAAACCAGCTAGGGCGATGGTAGCTTATCTCTGAGAAGAGATGTGGTGGCTACATGCCTTTGAAATTTGTTACAATGAGGCTCGAAGGCCTCTTTATTGTTGAGAAACAATAGAAAACCCTTAACATCCCAAAACCTAACTCTAGAAGATGAAACGCCAAATTGTGGGCCCCGTTTTGGGTAAGTTGGTACATCAATTTCCTAGGGTCGTAACTTTGTCACCTGATCTCTATTTGACGCGTACAATAGCTCGTTAGAAATATCTATCCAAGCACTTTAACTTTGGGAAGAGAAACATTAGTTCATGGACCCATGTTGCTCCCAGATTTCCCAAAAAACGTTGTTTAGGGTCTTAAAACAGCTCCATAAGTTCAGGACTAGAAAAACTGCTAAATATAGTAAATTGTGCTACAACTACGGAAACTAAAAAACTGAAAGAGATAGTTGTGGGGGTCCAAATTGGATAGGTGGGTGGCCACCAACATCCACCTGGATCATTCCTCCACCCTTAGGAAGCAATGGTCCCCATTGCATTGAGTTCCTCCATCTGCTGAACTTGGTCACTAGTGAGTTGTTCTGCAATCTCAGATGTGTCCAGTAACGATGGGAAGCATGGTCGAGGATCGTACACATTGAACACTTGGTGCAGGGGAAGAAATGGAGGAATATTGTGCTCCAAAGCATTATTTCCCACAACCTTAGTAATGGTGTAAGGACCATGTGGACGTGGTCAAAGCTTTTGATGGGCTCTTGTAAGGTGTTCTTTATGTAGATGAAACCAAACTTTGTTGCCCACTTGAAGCTTGTGTGGTACCCCTGTCAGTGAGGAGAATTTGTTCCTATATTCTATCGTGATCGTATTCCTTTGTTGCTGCTGCTAGGGGGAGGAACCCTTCACAGGGGTCATGGATGTGGTGACAATCTTCCCCTTACTTTGGGAGCAAATCATACAGAAAATGAATTTCCTAGTCTGGGAGATGAGCTTGCTGTCTTTCTTAGTAGAGATCAAAGAGGTGGCAGTAGGTGGGTCTACCTTCGGTATCCTATATAATGAATTATCCAAATAAATAATGACATCGTGAGGCCTTGACTCATACACAGCACGTTGCGCCCACAAGTATGGTTGGCCTAATAGTACATCACAAACATCCAAAGGTGTAACATCACACAATACCTCGTCTATTAAGGGCTTGATGCTGTAGGGAAGGCGGCACTGCTGGCGAACTTTGAGATCTCGTCCTTCATGAAGCCACTCGATACTATACATTTGTGGGTGTGGTGTAGTCAGTAGGCCCAACTGCTTCACGACCTCTACTGAAATGAGGTTCTTTTGGCTGCCACTATCGACAATGAATTGTAGTGGCGAACCCTTCACCCACATCTATGAATGGAAAAGATGTTCCCCCTCCTCTAGATCTTCGGGCTCATTTTTCTAGATCTTGGTGGTGGCAACAGTGGCACTGGGATCCGCATCAATGATATGCTTCCCTTTGCCATTCCCCTTGTCAGGTTCTGGCTTAGGGTCAGAACATGGATTTGATTCAGAAGCCTTCAACTCGGCCACCAACGACTACTTGGTCCGACACTCACTTGTGTTGTGAGTGGGGCTCTTGTGGAACTCACACCACTTTCCTGTGTCCTTTTTTGACTTCGTGGTGTTTTTCTTTTCTTACAGCTTTGATAGGTTGTCTTGAGTCAACCCACCTTGGCTTTGTCCTTTGGTCTTCGGATTCGTAGATCCAAAGTCTCGCTTCTTCTGTTTGAAATTTTTCTCGATTTTGACAGCGTATTGGTACGCCATGCCGAGCGAGGAGATGTTCAGGAACTCCATCTCTTCCTGGATGTATATATGTAGGAAATCGCAGTATTTGAGTACCAGATGCAGATCAGAATCTTTGATACCCAAATGTGTGCAAAGGGTATGAAAAATGTTGGTGAACTCTGGCACATCTTGGTCCCTTCCCTGTCGCAACGTGGTCCACTTTATGTATTCGTCCTCGTAGCTTTTTACAGGGTAGTACTTCTCCTTGATAACATCCCGAAATGAATCCCAAGTGGGTGCAGCTGAAAATAGTGAGCCTGTGCTTTCATCCTTTTGCTCGCAGTAGGTTTCCCACTATTCCTTGATGTGGGGGGCTGCTTTCAGAAGAGTGAAAACAATATTTTCCCGACTCGAAAATTCATGGATAGAAAAATACCCATCTAGCAGATTTAACCATTTATCTACAGCATCTGCATCTATTTGACCCTCAAAGATGGGGATTTCAAAATTAACTTGCACCTTAAACAGTGTGGCATTTCCGGAGTAGCTATTGGAAGTCGATGCGTCGCCTCTGGGTAGTCGTTGAAGGATCTGCGCAAAGCGATCCATCATCGCATTCCTTTGCCACTCGAGGGCTTCTTCGAGTAAGATTTTGATAGGATCTCCTACTCCCTCATCTTTCTTCTCATTCGCCATGGGAGGCCATCGAGATTTGTGAGGCTGGTCTTGCAAAGGTTCGACTAGTTCAAGCCCTAACTCCTTATATGCCGACCTCGTTGGGGCATGCAAAGAAAAATAGAGAAAAAGCAGACTGCTCTGATACCACTGATCTGGATTTAAATAGGAACACAACAAAATATAGATAACCATATACAAAAATATGAAGTGGAAATAATACTTCATTTCATTAATGGAAAATACTGAAATATGCTTACAACCAGAAATGGAAATAAACCAACTAGGGCGATGGTAACTTATCTCTGAGAAGAGATGTGGCAGCTTGATCCAGGTGGATCTTGGTGGCCACCTGCCAAGTCCACCTGGACCCCCACCATTGTTTCTCTCAGAATTTTTAGTTTCCTTAATTGTAGCACAACTTACTATTTTTAGCGGTTTTTCGGGTCCTGAACTTCCGGAGTCATTTTGAGGCCCTAAACGACGTTTTTTGGGAAATCTGGGGGCAACATGGGTCAATGGATCGATGTTACCCTTCCCAAAGTGGTAGTGCTTAGATAGATATTTCTAACGAGCTATTGTATGCGTCAAACGGAGATTGTATGCCAAAGTTACAACCCCAGGAAGTTGATGTACCAATTTACCCAAACAGGGTCCACAGTTTGGCGTTTCATCTTCTAGGGTTAGGTTTTGGAATGTTGAGGGTTTTCCATTGTTCTCAACAATAAATAGGCCTTCGAGCCTCATTGTAACACAGTTCGGAGGCATGTAGCCACCACATCTCTTCTCAGAGATAAGCTACCATCGCCCTAGTTGGTTTATTTCCATTACTATTTGTAAGCATATTTCAGTATTTTACATTAATAAACTAAAGTATTATTTCCACTGCATATCTGTGTTTATGGTTATCTTTGTAATTTGTTGCGTTCCTATTTAAGTCTGGATCAGTGGTATCAGAGCAGTCTACTTTTTCTTTGTTTTACTTTGCATGTCCCCAATGAGGTCAGGATATAAGGAGTTAAGGCTTGAACTGGTCGAAGCTTTGCAAGACCAGCCTCGCACATCCCGATGGCCTCCCATGGAGGATGAGAAGAAAGACAAGGGGGCAGGAGATCCTATCAAAATATTGCTCGAAGAAGCTCTCGAGTGGCAACGAAATGTGATGATGGACAGCTTTGCCCAGATCCTTCAGCGACTACCCAGAAGCGACGCATTGGCTTCCAACAGCTACTCTAGAAATGCCACACCCTTTAAGGTACAATTTAATTTTGAAATCCCCGTATTTGAGGGTTAGATAGACACAGTTGCCACAAATAAATGGTTAAATCTGCTAGAGGGTTATTTTTCTATTCATGAATTTTCGAGTCGGGAAAAGATTGTTTTCGCTCTTCTCAAAGCAGCCCCCCACGTCAAGGACTGGTGGGAAACCTACTGCGAGCAAAAGGATGAAAGTATCAGCTCACTATTTTCAGTCGCACCCACCTGGAATTCATTCCGGGATGCCATCAAGGAGCAGTACTACCCTGTTGGAAGCTATGAGGATGAATACATAAAGTGGACCACGCTACGGTAGGGAAGGGACCAAGACATGCCGGAGTTCAGCAATATTTTCGATACCCTTCACACAAAGTTGGGTATCAAGGATTCAAAGCAGCATCTGATACTCAAATATCGCGGTTGCCTACACAAGTACATCTAGGAAGAAATAGAATTCCTGAACATCTCCTCGCTTGGCATAGCATACTGATATGTCATCAAGGTCGAGTAGAAGTTTAAACAAAAGAAGCAAGACTTTGGATCTGCAAATCCAAAGCAAGGGAAAGGTGCCCCTAAACCACAGAAAAAAGGACAAAGCCAAGGTGGGGTGGCCCAAGACAACCTGCCAAAGCTCATAAGGACATGGGAAAATGGTGTAAGTTCCATAAGAGCTCCACTCACAACACAAGTGAGTGTCGGGCCAAGCAGTCACTGGTGGCTGAGCTAAAGGGTTTAGAATCAGATGCATGTTTCAACTCTGAGTTAGAACCCGACAAGGGGAATGAAAAAGGGAAGAAGATCATTGATGC
>APFE031350316.1:35529-67031 GCA_000404065.3 Pinus taeda
AGATAAGCTACCATTGCCCTAGCTGGTTTATTTCCATTATTGTTTGTAAGCATATTTCAGTATTTTACATTAATGAAATGAAGTATTATTTCCACTGCATATCTGTGTTTATGGTTATCTCTGTAATTTGTTGCGTTCCTGTTTAAGTCCAGATCACAACTACATGCCTGTGAACTCTGTTACAATGAGGCTCGAAGGCCTATTTATTGTTGAGAAACAATGGAAAACCCTTAACATCCCAAAACCTAACCCTAGAAGATGAAATGCCAAATTCTGGGCCTCGTTTTGTGTAAGTTGGTACATCAACTTCCCGGGGTCGTAGCTTTGGTGCTCGATCTCCATTTGACGCGTACAATAGCGCGTTAGAAAGATCTATCCAAACACTATAACTTTGGGAAGAGAAACATTGGTTCATCTACCCATGTTGCTCCCAGATTTCCAAAAAAACGTTGTTTAGGGCCTCAAAGCGGCTCCGGAAGTTCAGGACCCAAAAAACTGCTAAAAATAGTAAATTGTGTTATAATTATGGAAATTGAAAAACTAAAAGAGATAGTTGTGGGGGTCTAAATGGGATAGGTGGGTGGCCACCAACATCCACCTAGATCATTCCTCCCCTCTTAGGAAGCAATGGTCCCCATTGCATTGAGTTCCTCCATCTAAAGAACTTGGTCCCTGGTGAGCTGTTCTGCAATCTCAAATGTGTCTAGTAATGATGGGAAGCATGGTCAAGGGCCGTACACATTGAACACTTAGTGTAGGCAAAGGAATGGAGGAATGTTGTGCTACAAAGCATAGCCTTAGTAATGGTGTAAGGACCATGTCGGCGTGGTCGGAGCTTCTGATGGGCTCTTGTAAGGCGTTCTTTATGCAGATGCAACTAGACTTTGTTGCCCACCTGAAGCTTGTGTGGTACCCCTGTCGGTGAGGAGAAATTTTTCCTGTGTTCTATCATGACTGTATTCCTTTGCTACTATTGCTGCATGGAGGAACCCTTCACGGGGGTCATGGATGTGGTGACGATCTTCCCCTTAATTTGGGAGCAAATCAGACAAAAAATGAATTTCATAGTCTAGGAGATGAGCTTGCTACCTTTCTAAGTAGAGATCAAAGAGGTGGAGGTAGGTGGGGCTACCTCCGCTATCCTGTATAATGAATTATCCAAAGAAATAATGACAGCATGAGGCCTTGACTCATACACAACATGTTTCCTCCACAAGTATGGTTGGCCTAATAGTACATCACAAACATCCAGAGGTGTAACATCACACAATACTTCATCTGTGAAGGGCTTGATGCTATAGGGAGAGTGGCACTGATGGCGAACTTTGAGATCTTGTCCTTCATGAAGCCACCTGATACTGTACGGCTGCGGGTGTGGTGTAGTCAGTAGGCCCAACCGCTTCACGACCTCTACTGAAATGAGGTTCTTTTGGCTGCCACTATCAAAAATGAATTACAGCGGCGAACCCTTCACCTACATCTGTGAGTGGAAAAGATGTATCCCCTCCTCTGGATCTTCGGGCTCATTTTTCTGGATCTTGGCAGTGGCAATAATGGCACTGGGATCTGCATCAATGATTTGCTTCCCTTTGCCATTCCCCTTGTTGGGTTCTGGCTCAGGGTTAGAACATGCATCTAATATGGAAGCCTTCAACTTGGCCACTAGCGAGCGCTTGGTCTGACACTCACTTGTGTTGTGAGTGGGGCTCTTATGGAACTCACACCACTTTCTGTATCCTTTTTCGTCTTCGTGTTGTTGTTCTTTTCTTACGGCTTCGACGGGTTGTCTTGGGTCACTCTGCCTTGGCTTTGTCCTTTGGTCTTTGGATTTGTAGATCCAAAGTCTCACTTCTTTTGTTTGAACTTTTGCTCGATTTTGACAGCGTATCGGTAATGCCATGCCGAGTGAGGAGATGTTCAGGAACTCCATCTCTTCCTAGATGTATCTGTGTAAGCAGTCGTGGTATTTGAGTACCATATGCAGATCAGAATCTTTGATACCCAAATGTGTACGAAGGGTATGAAAAGTGTTGGTGAACTCTAGCACATCTTGGTCCCTTCCCTGTCATGGCATGGTCTACTTTATGTATTTGTCCTCATAGCTTTTGACAGGGTAGTACTACTCCTTGATGGCATCCCAAAATGAATCCCAAGTGGGTGCAGCTGAAAATAGTGAGCCTATGCTTTCATACTTCTGCTCGCAGTAGGTTTCCCACCAGTCCTTGACGTGGGGGGCTTCTTTGAGAAGAGCGAAAACAATCTTTTCCTGACTCGAAAATTCATGAACAGAAAAATACCCATCTAGTAGATTTAACCATTTATCTACAACATCTACATCTATTTGACCCTCGAAGGTGGGGATTTCAAAATTAACTTGTACCTTAAATGGTGTTGCGTTTCCAGAGTAGTTGTTGGAAGTTGATGCATCACATTTGGGTAGCTGTTGAAGGATCTGCACAAAGCTATCCATCATCGCGTTCCTTTGCCGCTCAAGGGCTTCTTCGAGTAAGATTTTGATAGGATCTCTTACTCGCTCATCTTTCTTCTCATCCACCATGGGAGGCTGTTGAGATTTGCGAGGCTGGTCTTGCAAAGGTTCGACCAGTTCAAGCCCTAACACTTTATATCCTGACCTCATTAGGGACATGCAAAGAAAAACAGAGAAAAAGCAGATCGCTCTGATACCACTGATTCAAATTTAAATAGGAACGCAACAAAATATAGATATAACCATATACACAAAGATGCAGCGTAAATAATACTTCATTTCATTAATGGAAAATACTGAAATATGCTTACAACCAGAAATGGAAATAAACCAACTAGGGCGATGGTAGCTTATATCTGAGAAGAGATGTGGTGACTACATGACTTTGAACTCTATTACAATGAGGCTCGAAGGCCTATTTAGTGTTGAGAAACAATGGAAAACCCTTAACATCACAAAACCTAACCCTAGAAGGTGAAACACCAAATTGTGAGCCCCGTTTTGGGTAAGTTGGTACATCAACTTCCTAGGGTCGTAACTTTGGAACCCGATCTCTGTTTGACGCACATAATAGCTCGTTATAAAGATATATGCAAGCACTATAACTTTGGGAAGAGCAACGTCAGTCCATCGATCCATGTTGCTCCCAGATTTCCCAAAAAAACATCGTTTAGGGCCTTAAAATGGCTCTGGAGGTTCAAGACCTGAAAAACTGCTAAAATAGTAAGTTTTGCTACAATTACGTAAACTAAAAAACTAAAAGAGATGGTTGTGGGGGTCCAAATGGGATAGGTGGGTGGCCACCAACATCCACCTGGATCATCTTTGTTACAAAGTGACCTCCACAAGGCCCATCATGACAGGTTAGAAGGATGTCAAAGACTTCCTCCTCCCTAATACACCTTCTCAAAATCTGATCCGAGCCTAGCTTGAAGAGGTTGCCCCCAATCCAAGTGAAGGGGGCGCTCTTCCTCACAATCTTTCTTTTCTCTTTGGAGGAAAAATTCAGCCGGAACTGTGCAGATATCAAATAGTTTTCTATGTCAGCAAACCATGGAGAGAGAAGCAAAATGGTGAATAAGTGCTCATTCGGTAACTAATCATCAACCATTCCCTCCTCACCTGCATGCAAAGTTAACCTGGACAAAAAATCTGCAACAACATTTTCCTTTCCAAGCTTATCAACAATTGTTAGATCAAATTGTTGTAATATAAAGTAACCATCTAATAATCCAGGCATTCGCATCAGGTTTATTCATTAAATATTTGATTTCAGCATGGTCAGGATGTACAAATGTTTGATAGCCCATAATATAATGCCTAAATTTGTTTAATGAATGCACAATATCCAGGAGATCATTTTTGGTCACTGTGTAGTTCAGTTCGGCCTTTGAAGATTATTATTGATAAAGTAAATGGCATAAAGAAATTTTTCATCTATCTCGCCTAGGGCTACTCCTATGGCTTTGTGTGAGGCATCAACATGTATATGAAAGGGAAGGGCCCAATTTGGGCCTCTCAAAATCAGTGTAGTGGTTAACTTGTCCTTCAGGGTGTCCAGGGCCTCTTGACATCTTTTTGACCGTACAAACTCAGAGTCTTTGGCCAACAACCAAAATAAAGGAGAAGCCAACTTGCTGAAGTATTTTATAAACCTTCAGTAGTATCCATCTAACCATAGGAAACTTTTGACATCTCTCTACTTTTGTGGAGGTGGGACCCTTTGGATGATAACTATTTTGTTTGGATCCACCTGCAATCCTTGCTGAGATATTCAATGACCTAACACAGTCCCTGCAGTCATCAAGAATTCACATTTTTTGGGATTAAGAGACAGGTTCATTTCAATGCATTTGTGCAACACCTTACCTAAGTTGGAAAGAGACTTTTGGAAATCACATTCATAAGGTGTAAAATCATCCATATAAATATATACCGCATCATGGACTAACTCAACAAAGATACGCAGGACTGCTCTCTGGAAAGTGGCAGGAGCATTGCATAGGCCAAAAGGAAGGACCCTATAGGGGAAGGTACCCCAAGGACAAGTGAAAGTGGTCTTACCCTGGTCTTCCAGGCTGATCTGGATTGAATTGTACCCACTGAATCCATCTAGGAAAGGGAAAAAAAATTCCCTACCAGACCATCTAGCACTTGGCCAATGAAAGGTAGAGGGAAATGGTCCTTCTTTGTCATTTTTCTCCCTGTAATTGACACAAATCCTCCACTTACCATTTTTATTTGGAACCAACATCAAAGGAGAGACCCACTCACTGTCTGAGATAGGGTAAATGAATCCTGCATCTAGCAGCTTTTGCAGTTCTTCTTTGACTATATATTTAAAAGTTGGATTCATTCTCCTTTAGAGTTTCTGGATTGGCTTGCAACCTTCTTTGATATAAATTTGGTGAGTACCCACTGAGGGGTGCACTCCCTTCATTTCTTTGTAACTCCAACCTAAGGCATCCAGATGTCCCTTTGGCAAGTTGCACAACTTTTCTTCTTGGTGAACAGAAAGAGATGGGTTGATCTTCAAAGTTCTCTCAAGGCTGAATTCTATGTTTTTGACATGGATAGGGTTGGAATTGGCTAAGCATAGATCAATCTGTTGGTTGTTCTGGGTTTCCTTTACTACTTCTTCTAAGGACAATGTACTGGGAGTTGGACTTTGGAGTATGTGTTCAATCAAATCATCTTCATCCAGTTGTCCCCACCACCCCAAAGGTTGTTTCTAAGGTATAGAGTTGGGCGGAATAAACTTCATCTTCTTCCTCCTCTTCTAGCAACAAAGGTAAGTCATGTTCTAGAGAGGGCTGAGTAGGAGGGTATAGGACTAACTTCTTGGACATATGCCCATTCTTGATGGTCATATTTCCAGCCCTACAACTAATGTAGGCATTGGCAATGGCTAACCAGGGCCTCCCAAGGATGAGAGGGTAACTAGTAAGTTTGGCCTTAGGATGGAGAACTAGGAAATCTGTAGGGTATTCCCAAGAGTCAATGGAGACCATCACATCCTCCACAATCTCCTCAGGGGTCATTGTGGAGTGGTCTGCAAGTTGCAGAACTGTTGTGGTCTTTCTCAATGAACCTTGGAGGTTGAGCTTAAGCATGGTGTCCTTGGTCATCAAATTAATGGCAGCCCCAAGATTGATCAAAGTGTGTGGGAAAATGGTGCCACTGATGTGCACATCTACTACAGAGATTCCAGGGTACAAATAATTTGGACAGATTACTTACCCCACCATTAAGTCGAAAAACTTTCCAATGACATTAATGGTAGGGGCATCTCTTCTTCGCCTCCCCAGATTCTTTAAGCACTTCTCCTTAATCAACTTGTTGTAAATAGGTACATCTTTAATAGCTTGGAGAAGTGGAATTTTGATACATAGGTTTTTCAATTCTCCCAGAAGTTCAGTCTCTTCTGGGGTTGGCTGGAGTGGTTGGGTTAATTTCTCAGGAAAGGGTGGTGGATTTACTTTAGGCATGCTTTCCTCTCTTTCCTCCTCAACCTCCATAGGTGGAGGTAGAGGTTGGTTGTCCAGGAGTACTCTCCTAGATTTGAGGTTGATTTCTTGAATTTCCGTATCATAAGCTGGACAAGATGTCTCTCCACTGTATACTTGTTGCGCTTGTCTGTCGTTTAGGTTTGGATTTCGCTAGGCAGGCATGTGGGGTTGTTTAGGTGGAGAAAAGTGTAAAAGCTATGGTTGAGTAGATGGTGAAGGTAATAAATCCGGGGCATTGTTGCCTGGGGGCCTCCACCGCCAGGGTGGTGCATTCCAATGAGGTTGTGGCAGAGCATTTGGATGAAATGACTAGCTGGCTAGCTGGGAATGATACTAAGGTGCAAAGGACAAAGGAGGTGGTGTGGACCAGGAAGGATCAGTAGGGCCCCCCCAAGAAGGTATGGATGTGGTCTGGTTGGGGTTGTAATATGCATGGGATGACCCTTGCATGCCTTCCTGGTATGGCCTAGGCCCATGAGGTCTCCTTTGGTTTATGTAGTAGAGTTGTTCAGTTACCCCTTCAACTCCTTGATATACAAATTTTAGTCTAGGTAAAGAAGGGCACTTGTCTATGGAGTGGTTTTCTTAACAGACTGAGCATATTTCAATAGAATTCAATGGACATTCATTCCTAGGGTGCCTCTTGGTGCATCTAGGGCAGAAAATGGCTAAGGCTCTCTCTGCTTCCTCCTATTTTCTATTAATGTGCATAGTGTCCATCTGTAGGGAAAGTGTTTGCAACATCTCACTCTTGAAATTCTCCAGCATGTTTCCAGTTTCACCCTTGATGGATGAATTGGATGAATTTCAACATATGGACAGACCATAGGTTGACTACCCATACCCTTTTTTCGCTACCCTAGAATGGTTTCTAAAGATAATCTTGATATCCTCATAGGGTAACTGGTAGATATCCCCTCCTACTTACAAGTTTAGGGTATCCAGAAGATCTTCCCTTACTCCTCTAAGCAGGACTAGATTTAGTGACTCAGGGTTAAGTGTGCACTTGGCCCTTTTGTAGCTAAGTTGGAATATTTTTTCATAATCCTCCAGGGATTCATCATGCCCTAAGGTCATCCTAAAAATTTCCTCTTTAGTGTCTTTAGACCTACAGTAGTCTCGATACTTTTTGTTGAAGGCTTGCTACATCTGAGCCCAAGTTGTGATGCTATCTCCAGGTAAACCCATGAACCAACACAAAGATGCATCCTTGAGAGTGGATGGAAATAGTTTCAACTTCTGCTCAGCATTGGTGTAGTCATAGATTCGGTATATGATAACAAACTCAAATAAGAAAGTGTTTGAATCTTCTGAGGTCAGGCCATGGAAATGAGGAAGGGCAGAGAGGCTTATATTTTTCATCTTAGTATCCCCATTGGTTTTCATGATGGGGAAGGCACCCTCAACCCTTTCCATATTCCGCCTGTCATTTCTATTTTCAACCATTGGTTCAGTAGGAATGGGTTCTTCTTCTCCTTCTTCCCCTGTAGGTTCTTCAAAAAAATTTGGTTGCTCACCTAAGGAATCCTCCAGTTTACAGCCACCGAAGAAGAGGGAAGGTTGGCTATTTGAAGCAGTGGGGGTATTTGGAAAAAATTTCCCTAAGTTATCCCTATTCCTACGAGACATGAAAAAAATGTTTTTGTTGTGTTTTGTGTTTATTCTCAAACTTTGAAAGTAATTGCAAAATTGAAATTGCACACTGAATGAAAACTACCGACTGAATGAAGAATGAACTTCTTGATTGAAATCTGACTTGTAGAATGGAAAGGAAAGCAAAGAATGCAGAATGGAAAAGGAAGAAAACTAAATTACTTTTGCATAAATGAAACTACTATAAGAATATTAGAAACAAGAAAGGGAAGAAGGAAAGTAGTAATCACATATTACTCAAACACCTCCCAGGAAATGATACCAAAAAGTGATGAGCACCAGTATTGCAGCAAGAATGTTGCAACTCCTGGGGCTACCATATTTACTTTATGAACCTGGGGTTTGTACAAACTTGGAGGTGATAGTGCTATATACACAAGTAAAAGTGATGGTTCTACCTTTTTTCATTGTTCAACTGGTGAGAGACCACTAGAGTTTTCAAGCCAGACTTCTATGGATTCATAAGAAGCTTGATTAGTGATGAAAGAAAGATAAATATACTCTAAGAGAAAGCTCGTCTAATGCAGTAAGGAAAAAGACTGAAATCCAATGCTAAACACACCATTTCCTAAGTAACTGCTTAGAAACTATGCTTTACAAGAATGCCAAGCTAACATGTATGAAATGCTACTATCCTAAATATGGAAGTTAAAAACATCAAACTTCACTACTGTGCATGTAAAGGACTGAAATAAATCAATTTTTTTCTTTTTATGGAAAAACAAGTGTGAAAGCTAATCTCTTTTGGTGATGTGGCAGGTGGCTTAGGGATGCTAGTGGATGGTTGGAAGGTTTGGGAGACCCTTAGGTGACCTTGTGTGGCTTCTTGGAGTTTTTCCCTCAATTCAGCCTCAAAACAGGCCACTACTAAAAAACCTACATGATTCCCTGTATTTCTACAGGATACATCCGAGAGAAAAACGATGGGTGCTAAAGGTGATGGAAGGCTTAGGGAAGGTGGTTGGTGGATGGAATGGAGTGAGAAAATGCCTAGGATCGATTATAACTCAAAACAAAGGTTGGGATATGGTTGGATTTTCTCAACATGCTTGGAGAAGTTTCCATGTAAAATGATGAAATTGGTGAAGGTCTTAGTGAAAGCAAGGAATGATTATGGATGGATGAAGTTGAAAGTAGGTTTCTTTCTATGAAATCTTTCTCTACTTTTGAAACACCTGCACTACATCAAACAATGATATTTGCCCAAAAATCATGTAAACAAGAATAATCTCAATGAGCTATAAAAACAGAGTTTAATGAGCTAGCAGTCTACTTCATGCATGAGGAAAATTTGCAGAATAAGATGAAATCATTGATGAGATCTACTGTAAGATTGAAAATGGAAGAAATGGTAATTAAATCCTACACTTGCAAACTGATCAAATGATGGTTCAACTACAGTAAACTCTAAATTCTGTGAGAAAGTAGAAATCTGTCTTTTTAGGGCTGCATAGGGGTCCTTTCCTCAAATCATGATCCTTGAAGGAGGAAGTGAGGCCAAAGGACATATTGACAAATTTTTGGTGTTCCTTTTATCCCTTCTAACCTACTACTAAAATAAAGCACAAATGGAAGCACACTAATAAACAAACTAATTAAATTTGTTAGTCCCTAAATCTACCTCAGGCTGAGAAAGGTAGGACCTAGGATAACATCAAACCATGCTTAACCTGGTAGCTAGCCCTACCAGGTTGGGAGATGGCTCTCTCCTTGTCAATCTCAAAAAAAAATGATCAATGAGGCTTGAGATGACTTGATGTGAAGATCGATTTAGGCTAGGTATGCATTCATAAGAGTTTAATTGAATTTGATGATGTTTTGTTGGCTCAAATGTGAAAGGCAGATTTGGGTCCGAGGAATGAGGCTCAGTTTTGTAGAGATCTCTATGGGGCAAGGTAGGAAAATGGTTTGGCACTTCAAATTGAATGATATGGAGAGATTTTAGACAGGTGAGGAGTTGAAGAGGGCAAGAAAGTCTTAGGGATCCTCCTCAAACAACTGAAAACATAAATAACTAAACAAACCTTAAGTAGAGCACTGCAAATCCATGAATTCTACCTTTATCCTTGTTTGATTTAGTTAAGATGAAGAAAAGAGAGATGATGGCATATATAAAACACATGTAAACTTAAAATTACAGAAGGAAACACAATACCAAATCAATATGCCACATGAATCCCATAAAGTGCTACAAACCCTGGCCTATTCCTTTGCCAAACTGCTAAAATGTGTAAACAATGAAGCTCCAAGCTTTCCCAAAAGTCCAACCTTTGCTAATGATTGAAAAATTACAAGATATAGGAAACCAACAACTCATCCTAGCCTCTGGGGGTCAAGCTCATAATTTTAGGAGTTTTTCCAACAAATTCTAAACTGAGAACTAAAAAGTAGGCAGTGGAACAACTTACCTCAAAAAACTATGGAACTGATTCATTCAGTTTGCAAACTACCTTTTCATGGATGAATCTACCTCTATGAGTGAAAATTTAGCATAATTACATAAAAATCCATTAATTCATATTAAATTACATCATGATTTTGACTATTATAAAGAGAAAAGTCAAACTGTGAAGAAACTAGGCGAAAAACAGAGTTTTTTGGCCAAAATGAGCAAAATTCCTCCTATGTGTCGTGCTGATTTCCCTATGCATAGTGCCTTTTTGCAGTTGATTTTGGAGGCCTTCCTGGTGTCCAAATTTGCTCCAAGTTGACTTGTTGCAAAGGTCTACCTGTCTACTTTCTAGAGCAAGTGGAATTTTGAATTTGGCCTCCATTTTCCCCTCCAAAATTGAGTTCTCTCAACACTGCTTCCTGTGTGTCCAAAAAGGGGCAGAAAGGTCATTTTTGAGGTGTTTTTGACCTTTTTGGAAGCTCAAAACCTGTCAAAATTTCTTGGCCATTTGTGGGCATTCATATTTTTCCATGAAAAATCCAAAAATGTTGAGTTTTCCTCAAAAGGAGGTCCCTAGAAAAAGCGCGCGCAAGGTAGCGTGGCGCATCAAGTAGAAAAACCTGTTTTTTAGGCCAAAACTTTCAGAATTGCAAAAGGTGTCCCAAATTTCTTGAAATTAGGGCTGAGTGTCCTTCATTAAGTGTTGTGATGGGCCAAGGAAGCCTCAGCCAAGATCTAAAGTCTATCTTGCTCTTTTCGCTTCCTCGATGCTTTCTTCAACTTGGCCTTCAAGTTCCTGATTCTTGCTTTGCACACTTTGTTTCTCGCCAAGTAGTGGTAGGCCATGTGCCTCAACATAGTTTTCTCTCTATTGGCCTTTTCTAGCAAATTTTCCAAGTGGATATTTTCCCTCTCAAGCCACGATTCATGATCAACATTGATTTCTTGTTCAAGTGGTGTCAGCTTGACTTTCCTCCTCTTGGCATCTTGCCAGTTTTCTCGTATGTTTTGTAGCTTCATAATCATTTGTTGATCCTCTAGTTGTTTGTTTCTTTGCTCCAGGTATTTGATTATCCACTTGGCTCTTTCTAGGTTGAGAGACAAATCATGAATGTTCACTTGTTTCTCCTGAATGATCTCCTTGATTTTTGAGCTTTGTGAGCCCAAATCAGTGTCATCATCCTGAATAAGAATGAAATCTGTCTCATCCCTCCTGAAGGCCACTCATCATGTAATGGCCGCTTGCCCTTGTCCTATACCTGCTCTACTGATGGAGGAAATGAGACCCCTTCCACCCCGGGTGGATATTGTACTCGCTTTGTTGTTGCAAACAACTTTCTAGTGCCCTTTTGGTAGGTGACAAACACTGGCACACTAGTGGTTTGTGTCTCATGAATCTCCTACTGATGTGAAGGCCCTCCTGCCTCATGAAAAACTAGTAGGGGTACTTGAGGACCTTTGAAGACCTCATGTGAAATGAAATCCTCCCATGAGATGTTCTGTAAACCAAGCTAATGCAAGACCACAATTTTGATCAGTGCAAAATGTTATATGTTGTTATACTATTGTTGAGGAGGCTTCCTGTGCACTAAGGTGGTCATCTTTTGAATGTTTCGGAAAATAAAATAGGGGAGATTCATCATTCTCACCCTAGTGAAGTGCATCAACAATCTGATGTGATAGGCATATAGGCGAGAAAACCGGCACTCACAGCTGAAATATTTAATTATGAGTTTCACGAAGGGAGCATATGTGTCCTTCAGATACCGGAAGGGAAAACCTCTACTGACATGTCTCTGATAACCAGCCTTGATGTAAGGCTCATAATGTTCTTTGTCAATCTGCTATCCTTTATTCCACTACTCACCAACATTTGGAATGTCAGTTGCTAGAGAAATATTTTCTGGTGTTAAGGTGAATGTCACACCTGGCAAAGTGACTTGACCATTATGAAGATGGAGCACAAAGAATCTGGCCAACTCATGATGGTACTTGACTCTTTCTACCATCTCACAGAACTGATAACAATATTAGTGTTGAAAGCATGTGACAGCAAGAGGATAGGCCAGCAGCTCGGCAAGTGAAGTAGGCTCCTCTCGTATATGTTTGCCACCCTTGTGAGGTCTCCTTGGTGCATGCATTTCTCTAGAAGAATCACTGAGTGTCTCCTCATCTCGGTCATAGGAAGGGTTTGACTCCATGTTTGCCAATGTTTAAGTTTTCTTAGATGAGTATGAAGATATTTATGGTGTCTTTAGGTTTTTGCTGCCAAATGTATGAGGGACTATGGAGAGAATGTGTATGAGGGGTTTTGGGAATATTGCTGTCATATTTTTGGGGAATAGAAGGATTTAGGGACAATAATTAGGCTTTGGGACAGCAATTAGGGTTTGAGAATATTTAACTAGGGTTTGGGATAATAGGACTAGGGATTAGCAATTTAGGGATATGGGGTTTAGGGAGTGGGTAGATAAGAATGTGAAGAGAGGGAGAATATGAATGAGGGAATGAAAGAGTGAGGGAGTGAGAAATGGCTAGGAGTGGAGTTAGCATCAAAAAACACAATTTGTAAACCCTATGCAAGTGTTTTTGTCAAAAAATGCAAGGAGGTAGGGTTTCAAGTTTTTCCCATTAAATCACCATAAATAGTAAGAGAAACTCACTCATTGATCATGGAGGAATGTTTGACTTACTTGAACAACTCAAGATTGAGAAAATTTGAATATTTGGATGAGTTTGTGGGTGAAATCAAGCTTGAAACCTTGTGTGTCGTGCCACAAACCCAGTGCGTTGCGACCGCTCAATGCATCGCGCCTGTGTAATTTTTACACTGCAGAGTGTGGCCCAATGCGTCGTTCCAGATGGATGCGCCGTGCCCACGACCCAATGCACCGTGCCACTAAAAATGCCCAAGTTGCTACGATTTCTGCTCTTTGGCTCAACACGACATTTCTCTTATTCACTCTTTCTCCATTAGATGCAAATGAACTATTTAGACATGAGAAATAGTTTATATACATAGGATTTTAATTTTTCACTTATAAAAACCCACTTTCCATGTTTGCCTTTGACTTGCTTTTAAAACTCTGTTTTTGGGTAGTTTGCTTTATTTTTGCCTTTAATGAACTGAATGCTTTGACTTTTTGTTTTCCTTGCAGGTAATGGAGTTGCTGAAGCTTGGAAAAGGTGACCAAGGTGGCCACTAAAGTTATTACATATGGAAAAAATGAAATTACATCAGTTTTGTACATAAAAACATAAAAAAATGTGTTTTTCCTCAAAACAGGGTTTTGAGGAAAAATCAATCACTGAGCATGTGATTATGGAATTTATTGTTGCTGAAACTTTATTTGACCTCCTCACGTGCCTGCTGACCGTTATTGAGCATTTTGAATATATTATTGACAAAACCCTTGACCTAATGAGACCGAAAACCCTAAAAATGACTTTTGCATATTTAAAGACAAAAAATGACTGCAAATGATCTAGATGAATGAAAATGAGCCAGTAGGTAAAGAACATGAGGGAAAATGTATGATAAGCCACTACCGTCAGATGATCCATGATCCTAATGGAATGCAGCTGACTGAGTGAGACACCTAACATGCAATGCAACAAGAGAATTTGATCATTGACAGAGGGATGAAGGTACCGACACTAACATTGGCTCCAATGGGGATGGTAGCTCCTTGGATGTGCCAAGAACTACAGATCTCTGGGAAAGCAGGCAATGCCTTCGTCCATTGGGCTATGGAGTCAATAACTTCGACAAACCTGTTATCACTCAGGTTGTTCCCCAAAACTTGTGAGAAAAGGGAATACGGCCGAGGTAACCACTAACCAATCTTTTAGATGCAATTTCTAGCCAAACTGCATCCAGAGAGGGCTCTCTCTATATAATTTAACTTTGTTTATTTGAAGTTTTTATGCTAGTTATGATGTGCAGAGGTTTGTTTTAAGTTTGGTTGGATAGTGATTTCAAATAGAGGTAGGATGCAAGTCTGAAAGAGTTTATTCCATTGGGCAATGGAGTCTATGAAGATGGACTGCTGAGTGTGTTTCTGTGATGATGGGCAATACTACAGAGCAAGATAATCAGTTTTGGAACAATATTGAAAGCTAGTGATTGATGGGATGTAAGCCAGGGGGTAAAGGGTAGTCAAGAATCCTTTATCATGGTGGTAGAGGGAAGGTACATGAATATTTTCAAGGAGCAGTGAAGAATTCCTTGAAAATTTTCAAAATGAAAGAAGTAGTGGAAACAAAAGCATTTAAGAATTTCTATTTATGCTAGTTCTGAAGAAAACATAAATAACAGCAGGAATTGAACACATAGTGTATTTAAACAAGTTCTGGGCTATTTTTTTTCCCTGTTATTAAGATTAATGGAACATATATGAAATTTGCAAACATAGAAAACACAAAAACACAGTTTAGAATAACTTATTGAGCCAAAGAAAGACACAGGAATTCTGTAGCAGAGTCCAGAATCATCAAATCCATATTCAGAAGGTCCAGTAGCAATGCACTTCAACAGCCTTTGTATTAATAAATATCAGAGTTACAGCGCAGTCCAATAGGAGAATCACCGACCCCGAATACATTCCTTGGGGAGGTATTTATAACAAAGAGATTTACAAAATATCTTGTGGATAAGATATGAAACAATAATTTAGTTTACCTACCCTATCAAAGAAATAAATGCAAAAATAAAGGTAGGAGTTATTGTGGTTGTGCTGGCTACTTTAACTGATGAGATATTTTAGACCTTTTAACCCAGGAATTTGACTGGTAGTTGTGTCTTTAATTTGCATTCCTATGTTTCTGTCCTGATCTTTTCACCAGCTCTTGATTTATCTCTAATGTGTCCTGATCCTCGCTTGAGCTCCTTCCTTCATATCTGCCACGCGTCCTGCTATTTGACCAAGTGTATGTAGGCAGAAAGATACAAATTATCTACGCAAAACTTCCAGCATACTCTACCACCACTGTTCTGTAGGCAATTGATGTCTTTGTATTTTTACAAGTATTTCATCAGCATCAGTATACCTGTAAAAGTTAGGCTTGACATGAAAAAGATGATTTATTTCATGTTCTATAAAAAAAAAATTTCCAATTTGTCATACAAGCTCTTTCCGGAAGGAGGTCCTGTGTCTTCTGAGCTGCTGGATGATGCAGTGATCTGATTTGTTACATACATGTTTACCCTGTGAGCATATTGTTGATGTGATAATAGTTTTTGATTGCTTGTTAGTAAACTAGGTAAACCCTTCTGCTGCAAGTTTGTGAATTTCTCTGTGAAGGCATTAATATCCATCTGCATCTCTTGACACTTCCTTTCCATCTAAGGACTTAATCCTGTTGTCCTTAGCTAAGGAGGAAGCCTTCTCCAATTCTAATTCGGCAGAGGTATTGTGCAATGAATTTTGCACTTTGTGAGCAAGCAATGCCTTATCTGCCAAGGTGGCATACATCATCTCCCTAGTTTGTTTATGTAACTCAATCTAGTCAATTGGATGAATGTCTTTGGAGAAAACTTCCAGATTGGTTCTTATATAATCAGCAGCTGACTGGGGTTTCTGTGTCTTGGGCTTGAAATGGTTGAGGATCATTTTCTTTTCCTAAATATCATAAGCAGCCATTAGTCTTTGTTGATTAGTAGGTGTTGTCCTCATCAGTTGATTATAAAGATGAATCCTCACTGAATCATTTCTAGCTTTTATATCAGTAAAAGTTTTCTTGATATCTGAGCTTTGTTTGCTTTGAGGCCTGGTGGATGAAACTTCCACGCTATGTTGCCTCTCTAGCTCTTGCTGGAATGAGCTAGCTGAGGTGCCAGGTAGTGGAGATGTTTGTTGCTTAGTTCTTCCCTGCCCTTTCATGGTGCTTGTGGTATCTTCCACAAATTCCTCTTCTGAATAGGGATTCAACCTCTGCCTCTTATCTCATGTTTGTTCTGATGGTCCACTAGCAGGGGCATCCACTTCTCTGTCTCTCTTTCTGCTCTTTTCCTCATTTTGAGGAGTCTGTAGAACATGGGCTTCTGATGTCTTGGTTTGAGCTAGGGGAGCTTGCCCTTCTCCCTGTTCTTGTGTTGTAGTGGGCTGATCAACCATGGTTTGTTGTTCTGTATCCATTACTTCCTTGCCCTTTGCTGCTGAGCTGGCCTTTCGTGTTGCTTGCTCTGAGCTCTCAACAAAAGATGTATCACCTCCAATGTGCTGGGGCAGCTTGAAGCGTACTTGTCCAAAAGAGTCCAGGTCAAGTGTTTTCTCAAGCTCTTTCATTTCTTTTTCCAATTTCTCTTCTCCAGTCAACTCTTCAAACAATGTGCCTTCTAGCCACTCTTGTTGATTAGCACATTGTTGGATTTCAGGGATTGGACAATGAACATATGCTGGAAGCTTGTTTTTGACTTTCCTATAGCTTATAAAATTATTTGGGTCATATGGTGCCCACTAGAAACTCTATTTTAGTCTGAGTCTTTGCCCTAAAATCTCATCAGCCTCTAGCCAGGCTTCCCTCTGATTGAAGGTGAAAGGGCCCAGTTGATTTCTTATTTTAAGTTGTGCCTTTTTCTTGGCCTCAAAGAAATGGATTACATCTACTTGGATGAATTGTCTAAAGTATTCCAGGGCAAACAAGCGCATTGGCACATATTTTGGCAATTTATAGGGGCTCAGCTCACAGCCATATATCTGAATCACAGTGTGATTCTGGTAAAAGTACCAGTCACCTATGCTATAGCTCTTGGAGAGCTGAAGAATTCTTTGCATTTCACCATAAAGTCTGTCTGAAGGACTTGTTATCAGTAAAGAGGTGGATGGATATATGAATAGATCAATAAATTCACAATAAGTGTAAGGAGAATAGTAGACATGGTGGAAGACTGGGGTCCAGAAGATTACAGACCTTGGCTCTCCCTTGACATCAAATTTTCTGAGGGGAACTTGAAAACTATTTGGCTGATAGTAGAGCAACAAATGATATATGTATGATGTGTATTTAAACACTCTTTCTTTGTCCATGCTCATGAATTGTTCATGGATCTTATTAGCTATGTAGGTGGCATAGTCATACCTGACAGTAGGGGGTTGTCCTGGAGAAAAGATGGATAATAGGACCATTTTGGTTTCATCTACATACTCACTGGTTTTGAATCCCAGGATGTAGGCTATCATGTCAATAATAAACTTTCCTGCTTCATTAAACCAAGTCTCCAAGTATGGAGGAGGTTCCTGTGGTTGACAATTGGGTTTCATAAATGTTTTACCAATTCTGGTTATCTTTGCACTTGGCAATTTGGCACCTTGGTCAAGCAAAAATCCCAAGGAAAGAGGAGTCAATGGTTCAGTTGGTTTGAAATGCAGCATCTCATTTATTGATTCACGGGTGATATAGAATAGAACTATCCCAGAAGGAGACATCACTGCCCTTTGAGTGGGCTCATAATTGGCATGGCATTGGTGAATGAGGTCAGGAAAAACATTTACACAAGGAAGGTAGTACATGGGCATATTGGACTCCCAAATCCCAAAGATGCCAGTTTTGTTTCTATGGCTGTTCCTGATCTCACAAAAGGCTTGGAGATGAGATTTGTTACCCATTATGTCATTAATCTAGAAATCCTTGTCAGCTAGGGATAACCACTCCAGTTCTTTATGTGGGGCATTGAGAGGGGCCACATTGAGGGATACTAGAGCAGGGGCTACCATCTTTATAAGTTATCAGGTGTGTTTTGATTGAATGTGGACTTTTACAGTAGCAATGGGAAAAATAGAGGCCCTGGGGCTCTTTCCAGAGGATTTGCTAATTGGAGTGCTTTGTTTTGACTCTGGTGGGCAGAATTTGAAGCAAAAGGATGAAGCTTGAAAGGTTTGTTTTGCAAGGGATGAGTAGCAATGGTTTCAAGGCCTTTCCTTTAGCAATTACTGACCAAACAGATCTTGAGCTCAGCCTAAATTGAAGGGATTTTGCTGAGTGGGGAAGAATTGGCAGTTTCTATAGCAAAATGTGGGCAAACTGGTAGTTTCAGTGGGCAATTTTGCAGATGGAAGTCAATCAAGGAGCTTGGGAGCAAGACTTAGGTGAATTCTTGTTTTTCTCAGCTCGCTAGGCGAATTGTACAGAGAGGTATGCACTGTGCAGGTTTTTTAATGAATGAATGGTCCTGGTGTGCTGATGGGGAGGCAGCAGGGTGAATTTTTGACAAGTTTTTAGGACTGCCCAGACAATTTTCACAGCGAAAAATCGAAATTGAGAGGGTTTTTCACAAAATGATGGTAAATCCCTATTTTTCACAGTGCACTGGAGTTACTGGTTGGTTGGGAGATGATTTGCACAGTGGGGCGCCGAGCTATGGTGGTCGAGGTGGCGGACTAAAGGTTTGCTGGTGAACTCGTCGTCGTTTGCATGCAAAAGCTCAGCAAAATTACACAATGAGAATGGTAAAAAACAAACGATTTTACGGGTTTTTTAACAAAAATCGTCTTTTGGGGCTTTTTGTGATGACATCATCATGACGTAGATTTTTTGTCGTGTAGCGGGGGTAACGAAGGTGACGTGGCGGATGAGTTGGCGCTGAGGTGGCAATGGTGACGTGGTGCTGACGTGGTTGTGACATCATCGAATGATGTCAGTGGCGGGGAGCAAGGGCGGTAAGTGGTTTTATCTTACCGCTTTTGGGGTGGCAGCGGTATTGAGCGAGGGGGTCGCGATACACGCGGGTGAGTGATGCATGTCCTTGGTATGGCGGCGAAACCGCCATTTTCCCAGGACATAATGTTCGGGCACTGGGGTCATTGCGATACAGTTCCGCACCGTTGGATCTGAGAGCCCCGATCCAACAGTGGAAGGTGAATGGTAAGTTGCGGGGGCGTGGCATGGGGACCCACTTTGATAATTTGGCTTCGTATAATGTTTCTTGCGAGGTTTTGTAGTGTATTCAGTGCTGGACAGCGGCCGGTCGGTTTTTCATATAACCAAAGGTTAATATGAAACCCAAAGTTTTACGCGCGCTAAGGGTTATTATAAGGTTCCAGGTGAACTTTATAATTCTCGAAAATCCTTATCATATGGCTATATTGCCAAGGGTCGGGATATTTGTTTTTTGGGGATTTTTTATGTATTTATATACTAGGGGGAGGGAAAAAGTTATATAGGATTTATATAGTAGAGTTAGGGGGTTAATATGACTATGTGGGATTGGTTTGTATGGTTTAGGCTAAGTTTATAGAGTGAAAACTTAGGCATGGGGGGAATGAAAAGATGCCAAGTGGTGGAGTTTTAGGAAACTTTGGCAAAATGGAATGAAGACTTTTTACACAAGAAATGTGGCTTGTTTTGCCTAGGTGAAAACACATTTTCACTTAGTTTTTCTATGAAATGAAGTGGACTAAGGGTAATGAGCAGATCTCATTACCCTTGGTGGGAAGGTTAGTAAGTGTTTCTTAGGAAAAATTAGGGAGGGGAATTAGTCATGCTCCATTTGTTTTGTAACCACCTTGCCATGGCACCTTATGATTTTTATGAGATGAAACTTGTTCCAAAGGAGCAAAATTGCTCATAGACCTGCTCCTCCCACATCAAAACTGCCTACCCAACCTAGTATACCTAACATTTTCTCTTCATTTTCCTTGGGTGCACTTGAACTAGCAACCCCTGATTCTTCTCTTTTCTTTTAGCTGCCCTCCTATCTAAGTCTACCCTTATTTCTTCCAGGGCTCAGATTAAGTTGTTGAGACCATTTGCTTCTCTACCTAACTACTTGTCTGCCAAGCTTAAACTGTTTGTGCAGACCTTTATTCTCTAGTCTAAGACAAGTAAATTCAAACATGATCTAGCCAGGATTAGACTGTCTAGCTATTCATCAATTGTGACAAGAGTCAACCACCTATACATAGTGAAATTCTTCAAAATATGGAACCTTTGCAGCATGAAAAGGATGAACATATTTGGCACTTCTCCAGTTAATCATTAAAAATGAAACCTATTGGTATAGGAATCTAACAGTGGCTCCACTTGGGGATGGCTTTTTCCTAGTAAAAAGTCAAGAACAATAGGTCAAATGGCCTTATATTCAGTTCTTGATGTATTCTAAAATTTCTCTTTTGTTATTCACAAAATGATTCCTCTGCAATGACTGTATTTCTCATGAACTCATTCCAAATATTGCAGCTCTGTTTTGGGTACTCTGTTTGATTGTTTCTCAAAATTTTCACAGCTCCCAAATATGTTTCTTTGGTTTCTTCTAATAGGCTTAAAATGCAATACCCAAAGGTGGCACAATTCCTTGCCTTTTCCTCAAAATTTCCTGTAACTTATTCCCTATCCTATTGTTGTAATAAACTGCAGAAAGTAAACAATATTATGTACAAATTAAAGTGCTGGCATTTTTAACAAAGTGGATCAAAATAATGCTTCAGCATTCTGCCATTGACTGGTCCATCATCTGCCTCTGTACCATCCAGACTTTTCAAAAAATAGGTGTTGTTTCCTTGTACAGTCTGAATGATAAATGGTCCTCTCCATAAGAAATCAAATTTTCCGTGTTTTCCCCTATCTTCTCTTCTAGAATCCCACTTGAAAAATTTATCCCCAATGAAGAAATCCTATGCTTTGGTTCTTTTATCAAATAGCTTTTTAATCTTTTCTTGTAGAACTTGGGCTCTGTGATAGACCTCTCCTCTTGTCTGCTGCAAGTGAATAGTTTGATTGATCCTTCTATAAATATCATTAGGTTCTACTTGTATCTCTTGTAGCAGCTTTATCACTGGGATTCCCAAAGAAGAAGGGAATACTACCTCCATTCCATAAAGCAATTGATAGGGAGTGGTCCCAATAGATATCTTAGTGGTCAATCTGTCTGCCCATAGGGCATTCACAAGCTTTTTATGCCAATTTTTCTTGTTCTCCTCCAAGACTTTCTTAATGATGCTAATCAAGCTCTTGTTGGAGGATTCAACTAGGCCATTACCTTGAGGGTAATAGGTTGTGGAATGGCCCAAGGTAATGTGGTATTTATGACAGAAGTTAGTCATTTTCTTAGGCTTAAAGGTAGCAGCATTGTCTGTAATAATTTTCTCCGGGCAGCCAAACCTAGACAAGATGTTGGTCTCAAGGAATTGCATAATTACTGAGTCATTGGCTTGTCTACAAGGGATGGCCTCTATCCACTTGGTAAAATAGTCTGTAGTAGTTAAGATCCACTTGTGTTGGTCAGAGGATGAAGGGTGGATTTCCCCAATGAAGTCTAAACCCCATTGTTGAAATGGTTTTTCAGTGGAAATGGGTTTGAGGGGTAGAGGTAGCAACTTTTTCTTGCCTTCAAAAATTTGGCATTTGTGGCAAGAAGTTACATATTTTTTCACATCAGCAAATAGGGTGGGCCAATAAAATCCAGCCCTTAGGATTTTATCAGCCATTGATTTCCAATACAAATGTCCACCACAATCCCCTACATGAAATTCTTTAAGTACTTTGTCAGTTTCTTCTTTGATTAGACAATTTAATAAAACACCTTCATGGTTTTTCAAAAAGAGAACATGATCTAAATGCAAAACTTGGAAGCTTTCATTTTCAAAAATCTTTTCTTAGTTCTAGATAATCCTGGAGGAGCTTGCAGGTTTAATAATACAAAAGATATGTCAGCATACCAAGGTGATTGTAAAAAGGCTTGATTGATCTGTGGAGTCGCCATCTCCTGCTCATTATCCAGTTGATTTATGTCAAGGGTTTGAAAGTTAGTTTCAGTCATGAGTTTAGCTAGTCCTTGTCCTTTTATTAGTTTTGTTGGTTTGATTTCAATGTCATATTCCAGTATGGTAGCTATCCATTTTCCCCTTTTGCCTTCAATGCCTTCTTGGGTCAGGATGTCTTTAACAACAGTGTTGTGCACATAAGCAATCACATGAGAGTACAAGATATAAACTCTAAAGTCCTTGATGGCCTTTACAAGGGCATATGCTTGTTTCTCCATGATTTGATATTTAAGTGGAGCATCTCTAAGGGCTTTGCTGAAGAAGGCTATGGGTTTTTCACATCCCTAGTCATCTTTTGGAGCAAGACAACAACAATTGTATGTTCTGATGCAAATGAGAATATGATAAAGTCCTTGTCAAAATTGGGGCTTGTGAGAACTGGTGTTTAAGTCAAAGCTTTTTTTATTTCTTCAAAGGCTTGCTTAGTTTCCATTGTCCACTTAACCTTGGAGTCTTTTTTGAGTATGTTGTTCCACAATCTTATTAGCTCAGCCAGATTTGGTATTAATCTTCTTAGAAAGTTGATTTTTCCCAAAAAGACTTGTAGTTCTTTAATGTTTCTGGGGTGAAAGACTTGTAAGATGACTTGTATTTTGTCTGGATCAATCCTAATGCCTTCTTTAGAAATGATATGGCCCAATAATTTTCCTTCTTCTAGGCCAAACAATGATTTCTTTGGATTTAGTGATATGCCATATTTTCTGCAAATTAAGAATACTTGCTTGAGATGATCTAGGTGCTCTTGATCTGATTTGGAGAAAGTTGTAAGGTCATCTAGGTAAATGACTAAAAAGTCATGGATTTCTTTAGAAAAAGCAATATCCATGGCTCTTTGAAAAGTTGCTCCTGCATTCTTGAGTCCAAAAGGCATTTTCACATATTTGAATGTTCCCGAAGGGGTTGTGAAAGCAGTTTTATCCTGGTCATCAGGGTGCATTAGGATTTGATTGAAGCCTGAGAATCCATCTAACAGTGATATCCTTGAAGCACCCACTACCCTTTGCAGAATGTGATCCATTTTGGGCAAAGGGTAATAATATTTTAAAGAGACTTTGTTCAAATTTCTTAAATCAACACATAACCTTATCTCCCCTGTCTTCTTTCTAGTGGGCACTAAATTTGAAACCCATTCTGAGAATCTGATTGGAGCTATAATTCCAGCTTCGTACATTCTCTTAACTTCTTTCTCAATCAAAGGGAGCAGCACAGGGTTGACCCTCCTAAGTTTTTGTTTGAAAGGTTTTTGGTTTTCTTTGAGAGGTATTGTGTGTTGGATTACTGCAATATCATAAGAATTTAGGTCCTCATAACTGCATGCAAAGACATCTTGAAATTCTTTGAATAGTTCAATATACTTGAGTTTTTGGTCAGGAGGCAGAGCTTTGGACAATTTTATCATTTTGGGATTTTCTGCAGTTCCTAGATTATAGTCCTCAATTTTTGTGTTTAATGGCTACATTTTAGGTTTCCTAGAGATGTCATTTGAGTCAAAAATGTCCTCTAAAGTAGTGAGGCTTGTAGGTAGAAAATTATCCTTCAGCTCAATGACTTCACACTCTGCTGCAATTGCATCCTCACCTTCTTTTTCATGAAGTTGTTGTAAATCTATTTTAGTGAACTTGGTGGGATGTAGAAGTTGATTTGTTTTTTCAGCAGAGATATGTGTTTCAACTTTGTCCATTTGACTACTTTCCTCTATAGTGTTGGTATCCATTTTTGTGCTTGAGAACTCTTCTTTCAAAGTCAGGAAATTGTTGATTTGTGTGTCATTTTCAAACACTTGCCAGTTTTTGACATTATCTGGCACTGTAGGTCTATGTTTTATTTCAGCGGTGAATAGGTGATTAGGCTTAAATGGAAATTTGCAAGTGCTTGCAAAAGTTGCTAGACTATGGGCATGCAGATTTTGATTCCTTGGAATCTTGGTCAGTTGGGATTCAAGAAAGGTGTTGAGAATTTCCATTGTAGTAGCTCTATATGACCTCAGCCTAAGATCATTTGTAATGAAGCTACCCTTTATTTGTTGAATGATGAGGTCAGAGTCTCCCAAAATTGATATCCGAGCTGCACCTAAGTTTTTTTATCACTTTGAGCCCTAAGAGGAGGGCTTCATACTTGGCCATGTTGTTAGTGCACCTGAATTCAATCTAAATGCATGTCCTTCAGCGTGGTCATCCTTCACATTATGTATCCAAACCCCTGCCCCTACTCCTAGCTTATTAACAGATCCATCAAACTCTAGATACCATAGGTTTTCTTGATTTGAACTGGTATTAGGAGCTTTTTCCATTTGCTCAGCAAGGATAGTTTGATTTACAGTCTCATTGGATTCTTTATGTGTGACTATTAATTTATTGTTTTCCAAGATTTCTTGAATCTGAACTGTGGATTCTTTGTCTAGGAATTCATCCTGACTTAAAGTCACCATTTTTACATCAGTTTGGGTTTGAATCTCAGTGTTGTAAAAGATAAAAGAGTCCATGTCTGAATGTATAGAATAAATGGGAAAATTTTGGGGTTTTTCTTGACTACTTACCACATACTTCATCAAAGTTTCTCGGTATAGCCTTTTAGGCTGGCTGAAGACTGAGTTAGTGGCATAAGACATGTCTAGTTGCAAAGATCCTTGTAGCTTGGAACCCCAGGATCTAGATAACAGCATTCCATACTTGGGTGGAATATCAACTACCACCACATCCATGAGAATTGTCTTGGCTGGATATTGGACTAATGACACACATAGATCCTTGATTAAGCCTAGACACACCTAACTGGGATCAAAGGAAAACAAGTCTTTGTATGGCCTTGTGATATCTACGTCCAACTTTTCCATGAAAGATTTGGGCATCAGATTATGTGAAGCTCTTGAATCAAACATTGCATTGTGAAGCACCTTGCCATGAATGTTTAAACTCACATAAAAGGGAGGGACTCCTCCATCTACTATTTTACCATTTGCTTCAGGGCCAAATATAAGTTCTAGTTGATCATCAAGGATGTTTACTGAATCTTTATTTTCTGAAATTTGTAATAATCTGCTGATTTGTTCCCTAAAAACTTCATGCCTAGCTAATTCAGATAATGGGATGGACACTTTTAACTTACTTATTTCAGCCTCCATATTAAAGGGTTTTTCTGTTTGTGTTTTGACATGTTGGGCAACAAGGTTGTGTCTTTCAACTGAGTTTTCAACAACTGCCTCTTTTGCTGGAATGTTATGATGAACTAGGGTTGCTTGCTCACCATCTTCCAAAGGTTCTTCTACAACTTCTCTGAGTGGAGAGATAGATGTAGGGTGTTGTTTTGATTTATCTTTGTCTGAAGTATCTTCAACAGTTGGACCACTTGGATTGGGAGTTGATTTAGGGATAATTGGTATATGAGAGTCCTTGAGTTTGGTTTTGGTAGGTTTTTGGTTGTCTTTTGCTTGGGATCATCAGGGATGTCTATTCTCCTACTTCTCAAATTGTATTGTTTGTGGACTTCATACACAGTTGTTTCATACCCTTGCTTAAAATCAAAGGATTCCCCTGATTTCATTTGACACTGACTAAGAGTATGAGCCTCTTGGTCTTCTTGAGTTAGGAAAATTGGTTGGCCACTATTGAGGCCCATTAGGTTAATTTGGGGGTCCTCTGTTATTTCACTAGATGTGGAGGCTTCTGCATAGTTTTCTTTGAAGGGTGGCCTTATGTTTTGGTCTAGACCAACTTTTCCTACATTGGGGTTTTGAGTTTTTCTAAAGTTTGGATTTCTTGCGTTGTTGTTTGGTTGGCTTTCCCATTAATATTTTCTCTCAATAGTTTCCACTCTGTCTCCCAACCTGTCCATTCCTTTAATAATTGCATCAAGTTTCTGTTCAAAGGCAGAGGGTTCCTCTTTGAAAGTTGTTCTTCTTTCAGTCCTAGCTCTATTTCATTTAGAAATCAGATTGGCTTCAACGCTCACAGCTATGCTCTGCATATCTTCAAGGCTAGGAGGAGCTCTCTCCCTAAGCTGGTAAGCCATATCTGAGTCAAATCCATTAGGGAATTTGATTAATGCTAAGTCTAGTGGTGGTCTAAGATTTATTGGGATAGCAAGGTAGGTATTGTTGAATCTGGCACAATAATCTTGGACACTCTCTTGTGGGCCTCTCTTCAAGTTCTCATATTCTATTAAGATGTGTAAAGGGTCTTTTTTCTTTTCCCACCTATTTAGGAAAATCTGATATAGGGCATCTGGATTGGCTATTGTAGTTGCAGGGAGTGACTTAAACCATGTCCTGACATCACCAGTTAAGCTCTAGACAAAAATTTTCATCCTGACATCATCATCAACAATCTCATAGTTTTCAAAATAGTCTGTCATCCTCTTGATATGTTGTTGAGCAGTGTAAGTGTCAGTACCATCAAAATAGGTAATTTTGCCCTGATAATCCTGTGGCATAGCCCCTGGATTGGCAGGAAACTGCAAGGGAGCATATCTATTTGCCATATTAGCAGGGAAAACTGGGAAAACTAGAAGCACAAGGATAGGAGCTGAGATAAGTGATGTGGATGGATGGGTGGAAAAGAGATTTTGGAGTAATAAAGGTGAACTGGAAGAAGCTACAACAATAGGAAGAAGGGTTTGAGAATTTGCTACAGTAGGTTTAATTTGAATGGGTTTCTGCTGGGATGGTTCAAGATTTGAATCAGCAGAACTCTCTTGATTTTATGGTTTCCTAAGGCTCTTAGCAATTAGATTTGGATTGTCAAAAATAGCTGGAGGATTTGGGTCTGGGTTTGACCTTGTGTATCGAGTTTTCTTCTTTGGAGCCAGCTTCTAAGCATGTTTTGGTATTTTTCTAGGAATACTTAGGGGATACAAGTTTTGACAATATCTTGAAGGAAGCTACTAAAATGTAGGTGGATTTGGGGCTTTCCTTCAGGGAGGTTTGAAACAAGGATGGCCAAACGAATCTCTGAGATAGCTGTTTAGAAACTAAGGATAAACTAGAGTTGGACTGAAGTAGCTTTTATTTACTCTTGTGATTTCATAGCAAAGACAGTTTCAAAGGCTGCCTAGCTAACTTCAGGCTCCATCTGTAGCTTTAGAGATTAGACAGTAGTAGCAGACATTCATTCAGGTCCCCAGTGGAGTCGCCAATGATGTTATCACTCAGGTTGTTCCCCAAAACTTGTGAGAAAAGGGAATAGGGCTGAGGTAACCACTAACCAATCTTTTAGATGCAATTTCTAGCCAAACTGCATCCAAAGAGGGCTCTCTCTATCTAATTTAACTTTGTTTATTTGAAGTTTTTATGCTAGTTATGATGTGCAGAGGTTTGTTTTAAGTTTTTTTGGATGGTGATTTCAAATAGAGGTAGGATGCAAGTCTGAAAGAGTTTATTCCATTGGACAATGGAGTCTATGAATATGGACTGCTGAGTGTGTTTCTGTGATGATGGGAAATACTATAGAGCAAGATAATCAGTTTTGGAACAATATTGAAAGCTAGTGATTGATGGGATGTAAGCCAGGGGGTAAAGGGCAGTCAAGAATCCTTTATCATGGTGGCAGAGGGAAGGTACATGAATATTTTCAAGGAGTAGTGAAGAATTCCTTAGAAATTTTCAAAATGAAAGAATTAGTGGAAACAAAAGCATTTAAGAATTTATGTTTATGCTAGTTCTGAAGAAAACATAAATAATAGTAGGAATTGAACACAGAGTGTATTTAAACAAGTTCTGGGCTATTCTTTTTCCCTGTTGTTAAGATTATGAAACATATATGAAATTTGCAAACATAGAAAACACAAAAACACAGTTTAGAATAACTTATTGAGCCAAAGAAAGACACAGGAATTCTGTAGCAGAATACAGAATCATCAAATCCACATTCAGAAGTTCCAGCAGCAATGCACTTCAATAGCCTTTGTATTAATAAATATCAGAGTTACAACGCAGTCCAATAGGAGAATCACCAACCCCGAATACATTCCTTGGGGAGGTATTTATAACAAAGAGTTTTACAAAATATCTTGTGGATAATATATGAAACAATAACTTAGTTTACCTACTCTGTCAGAGAAATAAATGCAAAAATAAAGGTAGGAGTTATTGTGGCTATGTTGGCTGCTTTAACTGATGAGATATTTTAGACCTTTTAACCCAGGAATTCGGTTGGTAGTTGTGTCTTTAATTTGCATTCCTGCGTTGATGTCCTAATCTTTTCACCTGCTCTTGATTTATCTTTAATGTGTCCTGATCCTCGCTTGAGCTCCTTCCTTCATATCTGCCACATGTCCTGCTATTTGACCAAGTGTATGTAGGTAGAAAGATCCAAATTACCTAGGCAAAAATTCCAGCATACTCTGCCACCACTGTTCTCTAGGCCACTGATGTCTTTGTATTTTTACAAGTATTTCATCAGCATCAGTATACCTGTAAAAGTTAGGCTTGACTTCAAAAAGATGATTTATTTCATGTTCTATAAAAAACAAATTTTCCAATTTGTCATACAAGCTCTGTCCAGAAGGAGATCTTGTGTCTTCTAAGCTGCTGGATGATGCAATGATCTGATTTGTTACATACATGTTTACCCTGTGAGCATACTGTTGATGTGATAACAGTTTTTGATTGCTTGTTAGTAAACTGGGTAAACCCTTCTGCTGCAAGTTTGTGAATTTCTCTATGAAGGCATTAATATCCATCTGCATCTCTTAACACTTCCTTTCCAAAGTCTGTATAAAATTTCTCATTGTTAGCACCTTATTTATTGTCAAAATGGTGCCTGTCCTGTCAGTGATCTCCAAAGCTGCTAACTGTTCCTTAGTATTGGTATTCAAAAAATGGATGAGCCTATTGGCCTGCTCAGGCATATTTCCTAATGATGCCTTGGCCCTTTGAATTTGCTCTTGTGCTCTTTCTATTAATTCAATTTGTTCATAGATTGTCTGAATTGACCGCCATTGGTCAGTAATGGATTGGCCAATCTTGGTCCACAAAATCATTTTAATGTCTGCTAGAGGTTTACGTAAGGTGAGATCCTTTTCCAATGATTTCTCCTTGTTCTCCAGGGTCTTTACTTCTCTAGTTTTTTTTGCCACTATTATTTTTGACTTGTCATAGCTCACCTCTAATTTGGCTAGCTTTTCTTTTGCCTCTTTGAGCTCTGACATTTGAGCTTCTAGCTCTTTCACTGCTTTCATCATTTCTTCCATCTTCATGCTAGTCTCTGGCTCTGTTGTTGGTGCTGTTGTAGCATCTGTAGTTGTTGTACCTATGGTTGATGCTGGGATGGTAGGAGGGACTACTGTTGTACCTGTGGGAGGAGCAGTGGCACTTGTTGGAGCTGCTTCAGGTGGCTGGGAGGTCGACTCTCCCTGCTTCTCTTTAACGGCCTTCTCCAATGCTTGCTTTGTTTCTGCCAATCTCTCATTCATTCTCATCAGCAAACTTACCATGTACTCTTCCTCTTTCTGCTGTGCAACTTCTACAGTTTTTGGATGCACTGTAATTGGCAACTTTAATTTCCTTTTGAGGGTTGCAATGTTCTCCTCCTTCTTCTTGATTAATGCTTTGATGCCCTTTGCATCCTTAGGATTATGCCCCAGCTCGATGAGAATTTCTTCTAAGGACTTAATCCTGTTGTCCTTAGCTAAGGAGGAAGCCTTCTCCAGTTCTAATTGGGCAGAGGTATTGTGCAATGAATTTTGCAGTTTGTGAGCAAGCAATGCCTTATCTACCAAGGTGGCATACACCGTCTCCCCACTTTGTTTATGTAACTCAATCTAGTCAATTGGATGAATGACTTTGGAGAAAACTTCCAGATTGGTTCTTATATAATCAGCAGTTGACTGGGGTTGCTGTGTCTTGGGTCTGAAATGGCTGAGGATCATTTTCTTTTCCTGAATATCATAAGCAGCCATTAGCTTTTGTTGATTAATAGGTGTTGTCCTCATCAGTTGATTATAAAGCTGCATCCTCACTGGATCATTTCTAGCTTTTATATCAGTAAAAGTTTTCTTGATATCTAAGCTTTGTTTGCTTTGAGGCCTGGTGGATGAAACTTCCATGCTATGTTGCCTCTAGCTCTTGCTGGAATGAGCTAGCTGAGGTGCCAGGTAGTGGAGATGTTTGTTGCTCAGTTCTTCCCTGCCCTCTCATGGTGCTTGTGGTATCTTCCACAAATTCCTCTTCTGAATAGGGATTCAACCTCTGCCTCTTATCTCCTATTTGTTCTAATGGTCCACTAGCAAGGGCATCCTCTTCCCTGTCTCTCTTTCTACTCTTTTCCTCATTTTGAGGAGTCTGTAGAACAGGGGCTTCAGATGCCTTGGTTTGAGTTGGGGGAGCTTGCCCTTCTCCCTGTTCTTGTGTTGTAGTGGGTTGATCAGCCATGGTCTATTGTTCTGTATCCATTACTTCCTTACCCTTTGCTGCTGAGCTAGCCTTTCATGCTGCTTGCTCTGAGCTCTCAGCAAAAGATGTATCACCTCCAATGTGTTGGGGCAGCTTGAAGGGTACCTGTCCAAAAGAGTCTAGGTCAAGTGTTTTCTCAATCTCTTTCATTTCTTTTTCCAATTTCTCTTCTCCAGTCAACTCTTCAAACAACGTGCCTTCTAGCCACTCTTGTTGATTAGAATATTGTTGGATTTCAGGGATTGGACAGTGAACATATGATGGCAGCTTATTTTTGACTTTCCTATAGCTTATAAAATGATTGGGGTCATATGTTGCCCAATAGAAACTCTGTTTTAGTCTGAGTCTTTTCCCTAAAATCTCATCAGCCTCTAGCTAGGCTTCGCTCTGATTGAAGGTGAAAGGGCCCAGTTGATTCCTTATTTTAAGTTTTGCCTTTTTCTTGGCCTCAAAGAAATGGATTACATCTGCTTGGATGAATTATCTAAAGTATTCCAGGGAAAACAAGCGCATTGGCACATATTTTGGCAATTTATAGGGGCTCAACTCACAACCATATATCTGAATCACAGTGTGATTCTGGTAAAAGTACATGTCACCTATGCTATAGCTCTTGGAGAGCTGAAGAATTCCCTTCATTTCACCAGAAAGTCTGTCTGGAGGACTTGTTATCAGTAAAGAGGTGGCTGGATATATGAATAGATCAATAAATTCACAATAAGTGTAAGGAGAATAGTAGACATGGTGGAATACTGGGGTCCAGAAGATTACAGACCTTGGCTCTCCCTTGACATCAAATTTTCTGAGGGGAACTTGAAAACTATCTGGCTGATAGTAGAGCAACAAATGATATATGTATGATGTGTATTTAAACACTTTTTCTCTGTCCATGCTCATGAATTTTCCATGGATCTTATCAGCTATGTAGGTGGCATAGCCATACCTGACAGTAGGGGGCTGTCCTGGAGAAAAGATGGATAATAGGACCAATGTGGTTTCATCTACATACTCACTAGTTTTGAATCCCAGGATGTAGGCTATCATGTCAATAATAAACTTTCTGTTAGGCCCCTATACTACTAGAGTAACCCCTTATTGTTATTAGTACAACCCACTTATTATATTGATGTACCCATGTAGTGCCCATATTGTTACTATTGAGCCCCATAGAAGCCCACTATTATTATTATTGTGCCTTGCATTATTATTGTTATGTAGGCTCTGATTATGTTATGGTCCCTTAGACTCCTATATATAGAGAGGAGGTCTTTTCATTTGAATCATCCAAGAATTGTTCATTTATGTAATGTAAAGG